>DWNA01000362.1:0-25149 GCA_018249835.1 Heliconius besckei | reverse complement strand
ATAATATTTATGTACTAACCATAAAACAATCGCCCTCCACATTTTAACACCTTACAAGGGAAACGTGCGATCCCTCCAATAACTTAAGGAAAACTGAAGATAGCGTTTACGTCTTATATATATATATATATGCGCTAAAATTCTTCTCACGCTATCAATACATAAGTAATTATAGTGCCTATAAAACCAACAGTTTTACCAACAGCAACAGTAAAAGACAACATTGATAACAGTTTAGAATTATTTATATATTTTATATACTTTTATTAAAAAAGAGAAAAAATTTAACACTTTTAAACATAAATTGTTATAAAAAATATTATAATATATTTTTATTATTATTATTATATAAATAGAATCGAGATCCTACAAACAAACTGATTAAACAATTTTGTAGGACATAGCATAATCTACTTTTTTTTGTAATAATGAATTAATTAATAATTTATTTTCGGCTGTATTATAGTAAGAATGTTAGTAGGATATATAAATTTTAATCGAAATAAATAATGGCCGTAAAAATAAGAGGCCCTCTCTGACCAAAAACGCGTCTCTTGTGGGTGTTATTTCCACTCGGAGGAATTAATTATTATTTATTAATATTTTCATTACTTCGCTCTGGTAACAAGGCAAAGCGCGGCGTTGAGTTCCGCGGCGGCGGTGATCGATACATTTATCGAAAATTTCCCGCTATCTATCTATAGCGTGAAGAAAAAAATATTACTATAAAATGTTTCTTCTTGAGTACAATTAATAATAAGTAATTGTAATAAAATAAATAATTATTATTTTACTTTTGAAACGTTCTTTTTCTGTCAATGCCTTTTTTATGCAGTAGAAATCATAACGTGACTATTTAATTAGGTAACGTTGAAAAGAACAGTAATTAAAAGTTTTTTCCTCTTATTTAATATTAATGTCAGGATGAATTAATATTTTCAAGTTGATAGCTCAGTAGCGGTGTAAGGGTTCTGTTTTTCCATTTAAGGTACACTGGTACAGAAAGAAGCCTTAAAGATATGTAAATTTTTACTTTATTAGACTAGTAGTGCAAATTAAAGATCTTCCGCTTAAATTATTGTTTTCATTATTAATTCAATTTGAAATTTGCCTACAAGCAGTAGGTAGCACGGTTCTTTGCACACTGACATTTATTTACATAATTATAAAATAGTGAAATTAATTAATTTTATACCTTATCACTCAGTGATCTCTTACTTACTTGAATTGAAGAGCATAATTTATCTAGGCAGTGTGTTAATTTCACGAACATTGTAAAGAAAACAAATAAAATATTAAGAATTATTTTGACATATTATACGTGAAATATGTTTATTACGTATGTAAATTATGTGAGATATATAATTTATATCAAAATATGTAGGCAACATATTAAAAACACGTAATAAATCAATAACCAAGTTACATATTATACAATATATATTAAATATGTATAGATAAAAACACACATACATAAATCCACCTATATTACCTATATTATAAATTCGAAAGTAACTCTGTCTGTCTGTCTGTTTTTTACGCAATCAGGGCCAAACCGCTAATTTAATTGTGATAAAATACTCATATAGAGATACTTGAGGGTCTCGGGATGAACATAGGATACTTTTTTTCCTCATATTTGTAATATTATCGATATATACCAATATATCAAAATACTTATTAATTTGAAATGCAATTTATTCTGCCATGTTAATTTGTTATTAACATGGCGGAATAAATTGCATGAGATCGTTGCTAAGCAACGATTTGCAAAGTTTGTTGTTAGAAAACGTCATCCAAAATGAGCTTGCTTTACGCATCTCTCTATTGAAAACTGAAAATAATTTCATATACATATTTAATAAATATTCGTATAGTTCAAGCGGGTTCGGGTCCACTAGTCTCTATATAAATATAAAATACGTATAAATACGAAAGTGCACTCATTCATTCACTCATCATGAAATGTCAGAAACTACAAGTGCTAGATGTTTCAAATATTGCATGGACCTTTATAGGAGGTGATAGGTGCCATTCCTGCTTGAAGAAAAGAAATATTTATTTCTTTCATTTTCTTGTTCTGATAACGAGGCAAAAGCGCGCCAATGACTCCGGAATTTGGCAGATAGCGGGAGTTTCTTAACACTAGATTCCCTGGTTCCCTCTACCTACTCTGCTGTATGCGATAGACAGCTACTGCTACTGCTATTGCTGGTCCGAAATTAATTAGTTTTGGAATGGAGGTTAGAGGTTCTCTAGATAAACGAAGAACTGGCTCTTCATCACAGTGTAGTGATGGAAAGCATAATAAAGTCCATATTAAATTATTTTAGAAACTGATGCTTATAATAGTGAAAACATTTCTAAAACCTATCGTGTTGCAAATAAGTATCTTTAATTTGTTGTCGCTTTTGCTTTGGTTGAGGTTGAGTTGAAGCGTACAATCAGTGTCAGGGAAATTGAACAATATAATAAACATGATATTATTAAAAAATATATTATATTTTCGCCTTAAAAATATTATGCTGACAATAATGGGTAACTTTGAATGGGCCTTCTTTGGATACAAGTAATATTTTATATTTATTAACATATGCATATTTTTTTTCTATTAATTTATTATTCTGTCTTAAAAGCACTTTTTATTGAAAATTATGTGATTTTTGGTAGTAATATGTAATTGTATTTATTATCATTAAATTGAACTTAGGATTTTTTTATTAAAAAGACAAGGGAAACTAGCGTACGGTTCATCTGTTGGTAAGTTATTACCACCTCCCACTTTGAAGGTACGCAGGTCGTATCGACCTGAAAACACTGCCGCAGATAGGTGATTCCACAGTTGCGTGGTGCGTGGAAGGAAGTGCCTCTTGAATTGCATAGTACTACTAGAACTGGTGGAGTGGTGTCACCGTTACAGCATAATATTGAAATAATAATTAAATAGCAATGAAATGCGATTCTGACGTCACGCTGAATCTCCAGATAATTTTCTAGACTTTCCATACGCAGTCTGGTGAGCTGTTCAGATATCCTCTTCATAAGCTTGAACCTGCTCTCAATATTTTGTCCATGGGGTTGGGTAGATCAGCTAACGTAACAGTTCGGCTGTAATATCAAAGAACCAGTAAGACTGCCAATGGCCTGCAATACGACCAGTGGCATAGTTGGAGCATTTTTTCTTGATACCTTCGTCTACATCTTGCATATGATGCGTATTCCGCACCGTGACTACTGCTTTATTTGGCTTTGGGACGCATATGTAAGTTGATATAGTAATATCGTTGTATCAACGATCTACTCGAAACTTTTACAATTCATGGGTTATTTCTTTTTGCTTTTTTCTTAACATTTCTACAACGGTCACTTGCTTGTTTTCCGTTGCATCTAAAAGATCAATAGAAGTATATCAATTGCCAGTCGTAACATGTCGTTTTTATTGGAGAAATAAATCACAGATGAAATCAAAGAGACTGAACGTTGAAAGTTTTCCAATCGCTGATGTTCAGTTTTTATTAATTTAGTTAATTCAGTCCATCAGAGTCGTCTTCCAGCACGTATGACGAATTTAAGAATTTGTAAAAATATGGAAATTTTACCTTTCTTCTGAAAATGATCCTTAATATAAAAAAAATGGACTACAGTTCATCACTAATTTTATTACTATCTACATCAAAAGAATGATGTCTTATAACACGCTTGTAGTACTCCGCGGAAGCGCGAGGACGACGGGTCCGTTTCGGATCTTCAAAATCAACTTGGTAGAGTCCAAATTTTGATCTAAAATAACAAAAGATTTAAAATGAAAATATACAAGAATAGGCCAGTTGCAATTGTTTTTATTTTATCTCAGTTTTTTAAGGCTTACACATTTTACAGAGCACGATGCACGTATAGCAGTGTTCGAACCCAAGACTATCGTGTTTAGAGTCAAACGCTGTCCTTCTATGGTACGATAGCCTCTTTGGTCTACTCCCAACAGAAATCAAACTCGCACATGGTGTAAAACAATATAATTATCTATATACCTGTATCCATCGTTCCATTCAAAGTTGTCCAACATAGTCCAAGCTGTGTAACTCGTCACATTTACTTTATCTTCTTCAATTGCTAATAATACCTAAAAGCAATATATAATACACTAAGCAATATATAATATCACAAATAAAAACTAGTTATTTTAATTATTTTGTGTTAATACTCTCTTTTCGCTTCTTCGATCGCTATCACCCAACTTTTAAGACATTGCTTGTTGAGTGTCGAAACCCAACAAGGCTTATGCTAAAGCAAAACGTGCATGCAAAGCTGTAGGAACTGGTCAAATGTGAGTCGGACTCACCCTCTCTTAAAGGGTACTTTTTTAGCTTTACCATATATCGCGCTAGCGCGTGTCTTGATAATTTATTTCCTAGAGTTTGAGTGAGACAACTCTTAATCTTATTTTTAATTATGTAACTCATACAAATATATACCTGCTTCAAATGTTCCTTATAATATTCAACACGATCGTCGTCCTGTAAAGCAGGATCGTAAGTAGCGAAGCCGTTTTCCAAAATTTCAATCTCTATATCTCCATATTCTTGTTTCAACCAACGCAGTTGCTTACGTAGACCCTCCGGGTAGATCTGCAATATATATTGTTAGAATATATAGAAATATTTAGTTAATGAATATAACTTTCAATTTAAAAAAATCAGGATTCTGTTTAACACACATCAAATTATAATTTTATAACCTTATTTCGCGAACGTTTCGCGAATTTGTTAAAGAAAAAAATTAAATCGGCTAATTTTACATACATACAACCAATTAGTTCCAACATTTTTCCAATCGGGGTGCACAGATAGGATTAAATTAAAGTCACTGTGTCCATGTACAGGCCAAATGCCCGTGTTCTCCCCCTCCTTCGCCATACGGGCGGTACGAGATGTATAAAAATTCAAGCCGTAGAAATCGTATGTTCCTGAAAAATAAACGATATTAACTTATGTATTAAAAAAGAAATGTTAATACAATTTAATATGTAGAGTTTTATGAAATATTAATTATTTTTAAAAGTATTATATATCGCTTTAGTAAGACAAATTGCGGCCTTGATATCCGCATTTGATATATTTTAGATGGAAAAACATGAAAAGTACAGAACAAATGTATTGTAAGCGTGGACCCTCGTTCTCATTATCTTTTCTACTATAAGCGTAATACAAAATAAAGTATGAATCTAAAATACAATATAAATAAAACATATAATACGTTCCACAAAAGTACCTTTAACTAATTCTATCTCTTCTTTAGTAAATGCTGGTAGGAATTCGCTCGTTTTCTCCTTTAAAGTCTCTTGCAATAATGGCGGCCATCCTCCTTCTTTAGAGTAAATAGGATGTGAAAACATTCCTGCCTTTAAAATGGAAAATAATAAAAATTAAAAGCATAAAAATATACCACAGAAATTATGCATATAAAAAAAATCTTAAAAACAACCTTGAAGCTGTCATCGCTTGAAGCCATTTGAACAATGTTTATTTATGTGATGATTGAGTTCGATCTTCATTCGCAAGATTAATTAATTATACTTATAAAGTTTTAATTTCAATGTTAGGGTAAGAAACGTGCTGGCCAAAATTTATTTCCATTTTTATGAGAGAGTTATTGAACTTAAAAAAATGGTCTAGTACGAGTCGAACTCTTTCACCGAGGGTTGCGTATCAATTTCATAATTTAACGTCCACAAAAATACCCTCTAGGTTTTGATTACGCTACAAATTTAATATCAAATGCAGCAAAAACGATATACAAACGCTCGTATGTTTTGATGACGTTGACTTGGAAGCTTATTTTTTCTATGCTCCAAAGGATAGTAGATCCTGGATGTTAGATATTAATTTCAAATTGATGAAACGGATAAATGAGAAATAAAGTGATCCAAAAATTTTATGAATAAAAACATAACTTACTATGAGCTGCAAAGTGAATTCTACCGCCATTTCCTCATTTTCGTTATCTTTTTCAATCCAAAATAACTGATTCGTAAGTGACACTCTTCCTGAAATTTTGTGAATAATATGACATTTTATATAAATAAATATTTCATCTTCTCTGGGATCGAACCCACGACCAGTCGGTTTTACTGTCACACTTCCTGCCCTTGCTCCACGACTGGCCTCATTCTAATCCTATTTTTAAATTTCCTATTTAATTCCTTAAAATCACTTACCATGATATTTATGTCGGAATTCATCATCATATATCCTCCAAGCTTTCGCGTGAGCCAACATAGCATTCTTTATGCACATATAACTTCCCACACTTGGACTATGTACTCCTGGTGCATGCCACCCTGTATGGTAAGAAACGTCACAGAAGACGATTGGCTCATTTAAAGTTATCCAGGTCTTCACGCGGTCCCCGAAGAGAGAGAAAGCTACACGAGCGTAGTTCGCAAACCAATCTGCTATTAGTGGATTTGTCCATCCTCCTGTGGTAAAAACATAGATTTTGATTATTTTTATTCTGTATAAAAATATGAACTTAACAGATCTGGAACCTACGCCTACATACATTTAATTAAGCAATACCTTCTTAATACTTTATAATTTTTGAAATATATCAGCATTAATGCAGTTCTGCCACATAAGCGTCAATTTTAAAATTTTAAAATTGTAATAAAATATAAAAAAATATTGATTTCTACAGAAAGTTGCAAAAAGAGTAACTTAATTTCTAATTTATTGGACAATCGAACGTAACTTAAATAAATACACTAAATTATTAAAAATTTTACTAATCAGATATTATTATTTACTTTAACTTTATCCTCTATCATAAAAGAGTTCCACTTTTATCTTTTGTGATATCCATGCAACCCTAAAAAAATATAAAACACTGTTTTTACCTAAATCCTGTAAAGATTGCGGTAGATCCCAGTGGTATAAGGTAATTACAGGTTGAATGCCTTTTTTTATTAAAGCATTAATTAATTTATTGTAATATTCCTTTCCATCTTGACTCACGTAGCCAGTGAAACCTCGTGGCAATAATCTCGTCCAACTTATAGAAAACCTGGGGAAAAAAATAAATAAAATTTATGGATATTTATAATCTTGTACGTAAGAATATCGTTAGAATGGACTCATTGAGTACTTGTAAACGCTTCTATTGTAAATACAACAGGTTGTAGGTTGGACGTTCACACGAGTGGAACTAATGTGAACGTCCTTAATCAAAGAAAACTCGTCCTCAATCAAAGGAATCATATATTTTTTCAGCTTCAAGCTGCCTTTTAATTACGTTTTATAATTAAGTTTTCTATAATTACTGTTTTGACTTAATTCTCTTTACTTTATAAAGGTAAAGTAAAACACAATGATTACCTATAGAAATGAAGACCCAACTCCTCAACTATTTCAACATCTCTCTGCCACTGATTGTAACTGTCGCATGCTATATCACCAGTGGAAAGGTCTTCTATTCTCTCCGGCCTAGTATGAACGTAATGGTCCCAGATATTGACAGATTTGTCTGAAAAATATGTTAAAATAGGTGTATTGTGGGGCCAAAAGCATGCATAAAAGCGATAGTTGTGTTCTCCCACTGTTGTAATTACGAACGCTTTTATATTAACGTGTAATATAGGTATAATTTTTCACATTTTCTTGAAGAAAACTAATAATCTAGACAACAAGCCGCCAAAGACGCTCGCCTCTTCTTACTTGCACGTGACCTTGCAAAGTCCAAACAATATAAGTACTGATGGACGACATTTGGAAAAGCGTATGTGAGAATTCAACAGGTGCAACACCTCATGCAGGGATTGTGACTACTCCAGTACTCCAGTATTCCATGTTTATCATATTTTTATTTGTAAAATGGCACGATAAATATAGCAAAATATACTGTTACATAATAGTTACTCCTATAGATACCCTACATATATACTAGACAACAACATCACAATTTTAATCCACATATTTATATTTCTCCTCATTTACTTATTTACTTTTTCTAAATAACAAAACATTTTCTACATGCAAAAACATTAATTTACCTATGTATTCACTGTACAACTTATCTACCTTCTAATGTATAGATAATTACAATCCTCTCATTATATATACTCTTACATACATGCTTATATATTTACGGAGTTTCACAATCACTTAAAGTCCTGAGGCCGTCGTGGCCCAGCGGCACAAGGGTGTGACTGTAATGCGACAGTTGTGGGTTCGATCCCCACTCGAGGAAGTAAAATATTTATTTACGTTTCTATTTCCATTTCTTCGCTCTGGTGTCGAAGCAAAGGGCGGCATTGAGTTCAGCTTCTCAATACGCACTGCCTCTAGAGGCAGAAAGTGGGGAACGGAGTGTCTTAACACTAGAGTTTCTCTGTCTACCCTGCTGTGTGCGGGATACAGCATGAAGCTGTTTTTTTTTATTTAATCAATGTCCTATGTAACATATTCTTTTAAACATTGATTTGGACTATTACATCCAAGTTTAGTTTTAGTTTTCTTCATTTTGAACAAACACGAGTTAACACATTCACCTCAGTTCATCACATTCGCCTGAATTAATTATAAATTAAGTAAAACTACGCGCTGTATTCAGACACTGTCCCCCTAAACCATCTCTAAATTGAATTCGAACCCATTACTCTTGCAAATATAGGTATGTAGGGAAAAATAATTTTACCACTAGTATTCCAAGCGCCTTCTACTTGGTAAGCAGCAGTTGCAGCACCAAACTTGAAGTGTGGAGGGAATTTGCCATGCTGAGCTGCTCTTGCGCTCACTAAAATGCTAAAATTTATTAATTGAAAACTAATTAAATCATTTCTTATATAAATCAACAAGAAAAATTACAAAAAACACCTTTTCTTTATTCACACCTCTTCCGAAACAATGATGTAATTTTTTAAAACCAGTAAAATATATGCGAGGCCTAGTAAGTATATATAAGACGCGACAGAACAAAAACACAAAATAATAACGCGATAGGTTATAGGTTCGATTTCCACTCGCAGAAATGAAATATTTGATATTTTCATTCTTTCGTTCTGGTAATGAGGCAACGCGTGGCCTTGAGTTACGCCACTCACCATGCAACGCCTGCAGAATTCGTCGAAGACGGATGTTTCTTAATGGAAACGGAGTGTTTTAACACTTAATTTTACACAACTTTTTTTTTAACTCTAAACACTTCATTTAACACAAAAAACTTAATTTAACTATAATTATTCATCTGATTAACGTATTGTCTGTATAAATACTCGTTTCACCAAAAATACAACTCGCGACGTTAGTTACCCTCGACAAATATGCAATGTTTAAAATTGGCAGAAAAAAGAGAAACTAGTATCTTAACACTCAATTTTCCGTATTGAACCAGAAAAAAGTCTGTCAAGCTCGAGTCGTCCACACTCCACCACGACTCCACAACCAGTCCACCACAACGACTTTAAGACCTTCATATTCGATATTAATTTCAGCATGATGCAAGAGAGAGATATTCCATGCGAGAATGTAAAAGTAATTTATATTTATTATTTATACAGTTTGGAACAGCAGGTGCATTGACGATAAATACACCTTTTATTTACTTAATTTTAAAATAAATATTTTAATTGTATACATTTTATTTCGTTGTTATATTTTTAGGGTTCCGCACCTGTTACGGAAAATAGGAAACCGTAAAAGATAATTTTGTTGTCTGTCTGTTAAGAGCCTTATGTAATTGCAACAAAAGAAACCAATCCTATTAAAATTTTACTTTTTCTTTAACTGATATCTCATTTTTTTTTTACATATCATTATTATTACTTTATAATTTTTATTTTTCTTTAAATATTGACTCTAAACATAACGCTAAATAATGTTTAAAACAGGTATTTTTTTACATATCTTAATTACATACATTTTACTTATCAGAGCCATTTTTACATTTACATCATACATTTGTTAATTATAATTAAATTACTTAGAAAGATCTTAAACCTAGTATCATAAGGTGTAATTGACATGGTTCTAGGATGAGTTTAAGTAAAAATTTCACTTATAGTTTAGAAGTTACAAGGTCTAAAACTTGTAAATAACTTTTCGCCACCAAATGGACTATATAAAATAAATGAACTATACATACACATACTGACCTTAAATAAAATATTTTAGCTTGCATTTTATTACTAGGACACTTTTTACGACAATTGTAGGAACACAGTATCGATGACTCGATGAAACTGACGCGTGACGTAATACAGTTCCTTATTTATAAAGAGCGTTATCTTTACAGCTGTATAATGTCTCATAGGTTGCGAATAGGTCGTCAATTTGACGACCTATTTGTGTAAAACTATATGAAAAAGGAAAGTATGGAATCCTAACATACTAGTCGTCGCCCGCAACTTCGTTTGTGTCCAGTTTATAACCCTTGCTATATTTTTTCCATTTCTATCTCCCGAGGTTTCAGCTGTAAAATGTAAAATGTCATTTTACAGCGCTTCTTGGAAAGATTGACTGTAAAATAAGTCTCGAATTGTGCAACAAAGATATGATTGTTTGTTTTTTTTTTGTTGTTTTTCATCTTCAAGTTGTATGTAGCGAGGTAAGCAGATCGAGCCTGGTTTTAAGGTGGCGATAGACGCGCTTTTTTGAAGGTAATGTCATATCGGAAAGGAAACACTGCCGCGAGTAGCCATTCCATGGGTGGAAGGTATTTAATACGATAATGGAGTACAATGGAGAATATCGCACAATAATGGAGAACCACGTATCCAGACGGTGTGGATGGTATTGTGAAATACCGTAGTATCTGCGTACTTAAGAAATTCGCCGGTAGGTATCACGTCAACCAATTCCCCATACAGGGCCAATCGGGGTATTGCTTTGGCGTAAAGTATTATCTACTCTACCGTCTCCCAATTTCTATGAGGCCAACTTGGGTAAGGCGAAATGCTAAGGCCCAATATGCGAATACTTGGGGCATTGCATGTTGAGTGGCGGAACTCAACGGCGCAGTTAAGTTCCGACTTTTAATCCGCCATATAACTTATTTAAAGTTGTTCTTACAAAATAGTATAAGAAAAGCAATAAAATTTAACGATTCACGTCTTTTTGTAGGACAAGGCAAGGCATACCCTTCATGACGTAATATTTCTACAATTCCTCAAAGAACTCTTAGAAACACATTTTTTATATGGAGAATATTGATTGACAAAAACATTGATTGTGCATGTTGGGTTTTTATTGTATATAAACCAGAGGCAAATCAAGTTTTCGAAGAAACATTAGGTTTTAAATATTATATTCTAGTTTCCATAATATTTTCTATCTTTAAACTACTTAACTCTCTCACGTGAGACCTAACCAATCTTAGATACAAGAATGAATTACAAAAAATATTAAGAATTATTAATTAAACCACCTTGCTAATTATTCAATTACACAATATTATATCATTAATTATGATAGATCTACACGATAGGGACGAGGAAATAAGGTTAGGCTTTTAACGCCAAATTATCGCTGCCAAAAATTTGATAAATCTTTTATCAACAGCGATCTACTAATCTATTCTAATATAATAAAATGGAAGAGAATGTTTGTTTATTTAAACCTTAAGATCTTTGGGACTACTAATCGGTTTTTTTTATATGAATGCTAATTTCATCAAGAGATATAGAGATATAGACTTTCTAACATTATAGTGTAATTCGTAGTAAGCCTTAAGTAACGAAGTTATAATCATAATTTGATTTGAAAATAGTTTAATTGTCGCTCTGGTGCTGCTCCGTTTCACATTTTTCAATTCTTCAGAATTCGGTGAAAAACGGAAAACAGAGAGTTTTAGAACTAAGTTCTTTCAGCATACCTTGCTGTGTGCAGAAAACAGCGTGAAACTGATAAAAAAATGCATAAACAAAAAGATTTCATTATTTATTTATATTCTAATTAGAATCCTTAATTACTCAACCAAAATCTTTTAAAATAATGACTAATGGTGCATACAAAAAAATAATAATTTGCTAGGCTATTGAATTTCAATTCACCCAAATGTCAACGACTCGTATATTATCAAGCATTTGAATGTCAATTGGATAAGTACTCGTGTTTTGATAGGCACCTAAGATTGTTAAGCGAATAAACGTTTTTACTTATCCGTCCCTATCGTGGCCACTACTGAGTATTTGTGTCTTTGTTTATATTATTTTTTTGTAATTTAGCGTATAGCTTTTACCGATGGCTTCGTCCGCATTTTAAAATGGAAATAACTTTCCTAAAAATCGGTTTGTCAAGACAAAATTACTAAGTAATATATACGCGTATATTTCGTATGGTTATTTGCTTTTGTAAAGAAATAAATTATCTTAATACCAAGTTCAATCTAAATCTAATCAGAATATTTTAAAAATAACAAAAATGACGTCATTTTAATTATGAAAAATTATATATTGCCTGAATTGTAATTGAAATTACCAATAATACTAATTAAGATTATGATTATCTGGGATTTACCCACCAAAACCATTAATGTAAAATTAGAGCCAAGTTCAATATCAAGACAAATCGAGTTTTCACAGCGTTGCAGTATCAAAGTTTTTTGCTTATGATTGTTTTTATAAATCGGCCTCTTGTTTGGTCAAGTACCAAGTTTTGGCCTCTTGTGGGTTTTCAAGGAACTACTACGATTGCGGTAGTCAGTAGACGGCGATGTAAATATCGATTAGTTGTTTTAGTGTTCGTAGATGTTCGCAGATGGCGTTATCTTGTGGATAGAAACTATGCTTATGTAAAACGATATTTTTTGTTTTTTAGTTCAATTAAATCATTCTTATATAATCCAGGTATTTTGGTAAGCACAAACTACAGCATTTTGAAGTTTATTGCTTTTTACTGTTTTGTAGTTTGTTCACGCAATGTTTTACTGCGTTCACACTGTATGTTAAAACTTGGTAGTTTATTTAATAATTTTTACGCTTTATAGATTAGAAATCTTTATTTTGCTTTGCAACGCATAATCTATGGTCAAACTGTCTCATCTCTCCAAATACCAAATCCTTTGTCCATTTTATTTAGGATTCTTTCCCGACCACAGCACAACTACTGCACTAATTAAAGTTATATCGTCAGATATAAGGCTAGGAATCAACAATAAGTAAGTTAGTATAGTCTAGTATACTTCTTATTGTCTTAAAATCTATAAATGTTTCTGCTAATGCTTCATATGTGCAATGCAATATAGTACAACAGACAATTGAAGGACAATCATCTCTAATTGAAGAACAATCATCTCCAATTGTGAACCATTTAACCTTTACATCAAAATTGTATTCTTTATTATTACTTTTATAAGATACAAGTGGACCCGAACGCGACTACGCCCGCTTGAACTATAAGAATATTTATTAAATATATTTATGATTTTTTTTCAGTTTTCAATAGAGAGATGCGTTAAGCAAGCTCATTTTGGGTGACGTTTTCTAACAACAATATTTGCAAATCGTTGCTTAGCAACGACAGTTGTTATTAACATGGCGGAATAAATTGCATCTCAAATTAATAAGTATTTTAATATATTGGTATATATCGAAAATATTACAAATATGAGAAAAAAAGTATCCTATGTTCATCCCGAGACACTCAAGTATCTCTATATGAGAATTTTATCACAATTAAATGAGCGGTTTGGCCCTGATTGCATAAAAGACAGACAGACAGACAGACAGAGTTACTTTCGAATTTATAATATAGGTATGGATGTCATCTTGTTGGTGTAAAAAAGCATTTAATAAATAAATTATATAACCCCATCGAGTTTAGATTTGTTTACGTATTTAGTTTGGATATGTATGATAGTTTTCTGACGTCATTATAAACATTTTAGAACACCCAATATGGCAGACTAAAATAAAGTGAATTTCTACAATACGAGTGCCAAATTGATTTTTTCAAATTGAATGATTTGCTGAGAATAACTAAAACAAAATAAAAGGATGTTTTTTTTTAATAACAAGCGCTTATTTAAATGCGTTTAAAAGTATAAAAATAAGCTTAGGTAAGGTAAAAAGTTATTGATAACCGTTGTTAAAGTTAAACTTATCAGATATTTATTTATCCTCTGTATACCCATTAAAGTACCTTAGCAATTGACAACAAATATAAAGTTCCAGGTCATCTAAGTAGGTTAAGTTTTTTATGTGCAAGTGCGTGAGTCACAAAATTAAGTGCAGTGTTTAAACGTTAATAAGTCTATAGCTGTTTATGCTATACAAAAATTGGTTTACGGGTTTCAAAAGGATGAAGTGTGGTTCGAAATGGTTCATGAAAAATTATATATTTTTTACTTTTTGGAGCTTGGCTGCCATGTTTTTATATAAACTTTAATTTAATATTTTAATAGGATATAGATTGCCCCCAGTCAATAATCACGATATCAATTATAGGATAATATAAAAAGTCTTTAGCACCATTGATAGGATACATTATGTGTACATAAAATTCACAAAGGCGACCTTATTACTAAAAGCGACCTCTGCCAGGCAACCAATCCAAATTCCAGAAGGATATAAGCAAAAGTACGAGCATAATGTGATACAAGGCGAAGTGAACAAACAATGCAATATAATTAATTGTCAAAAATTGTAAAAGTGATTGTCTACGTATAGCTTACATGTACATTCATATAGAGAAAGATTAAATAAATAAATAAAAAGATGATAAAAATACAAGTACATACACGTACTACATTCGAAGATAATCTTAACTTTAAGTTTAATGATATTTATAGAAGTAGAATCGTGGTAACGCATTCCATAATTTCAGTGCTCCTACAGTAAATGTTTTAGTGTAACAGTGAGTTCGGTACAATGGCATCTCTAGGATGTTGTTTCTTTTCAAATGGAGGCTGAACGGAATACGAGAAATGGGACTGGGAATGGGAATATTAGGATTGAAAATAATGGATTAGAGGAGCGTGACAGTGTGGAGATTTCGACGGTCCTTCAAAGAAAACAACTGCAGCCAGACGCGATGATTAATGTGATTAAATTTGTTCAGTCCGAATATTAATCTAATAGGCAGCAAGAGTGGGAACGCCAAGGATATTGTACAAGGGAAAACATTTTAACGAAACTGATTAAAATGGAAAAAATGAGAGGAGAGAGGACGCCACCCTGCGGAATACCAGCATTAAGACTACATGTGTCATTTGACTAGAGAAATAAAAAGAAGAAAAACAGTACATATTGTTAATTATCTTTTAAAGTAATAAATACAATCAACTTCACGTTGCACCCGTTTCACAGCAGGGTATGGTCTCCTGAGGTTGCCGAACCTAAAACCACGACTGGCCTCCACAAAGGAATAAACACAAATAGATTTTAATCTTTTTAGTATTAGAACAACCACACATAATGAATAGCTTATCCGAGTATTTAGTAATAACATATTTACATTTAGTTTCTTATTCCATTATGACGCCTAAATATGTTTTTCTGAAAAGCAATTGACTGTACACATTTATTAATTTAGTACTGTATCTGACTATAAACACAATAGTTGAGGGTTCGATTATCATTCAGATAAGTATTTAATTTATTTACAAAAAATATAAATAAACTGAAAAAACACCCTGGTAGAAAAAGCAAGGCGTTACGCTCCTCTACTTGACAAACAGCGTCTTGTAAATTCGACGGATGGTAAGAATGAATAAACGCGTAGACGGTCAATTGTCGTGAATATTTGCAATAACGAATACAAAGTGCAAAAATGAAGCTACCATATTTATAATTATGCCGATGCTACACAAGAATGTCAAAATAGATACAATTACAAACAATATTCAGATATAAAAGATAAGATATGATTTTTTTATTTATTTGTATTGGACAGTTAATTGCATCATCTCCATAAATAAAAAATCCATACCTATATTATAAATTCGAAAGTAACTCTGTCTGTCTGTCTGTCTTTTACGCAATCAGGCCCAAACCGCTAATTTAATTGTGATAAAATACTAATATAGAGATACTTGAGGGTCTCGGGATGAACATAGGATACTTTTTTTCCCTCATATTTGTAATATTTTCGATATATACCAATATATTAAAATAATTAATTTAACACAATTTATTCCGCCATGTTAATAACAACCGTCGTTGCTAAGCAACGGCTTGCAAAGTTTGTTGTTTTAAGAAAACGTCACCCAAAGTGAGTTTGCTTAATGCATAATGCATACATGGCGCGCGCCGATATAGATTTACAGATATTTATAGAGATACATTAACAAAAATTAGATGATTTCTATAATTTGATATTCATCCTTATGAAAATAAATATAATAGTCACTTTTAGCATTTCATCTAGATGGAAATTATAGTTTACTGTTTAACATTCTAATAAATAATTAAGATTTCACTGATTCCAAATGACCAAGCCTACGAGTGGTATAGTATGACCGACGCGAACGGGCAGATGACTTTGATGGTTTTGTAAATTTTTATATATTTTCGAATTACTATTATTTTTTATGTAATTATTTGCTGCTTATAATTAATTTATCTCAGTTCGGTTATCTATACCGATGTTATACACTTAAAATATCGTAATTTTAAACATTTGGGATTTTCTTTAATATTGTTCGCAAAAATTAATAATTATTTAATATAGAAAAATGTTTAGTACGCGCGCACGGCAAACTTAGGTACTTTTTCTAATATTAAGAATTTCGTTTAGTTAGTTTTACTTCTTTTGTTTGTTCATTTCGGTTGCTCAGATATTTTTTATAATAATAAATCTCTACTTATTATTATTTTTTACCTTATTTTAATTATTTAGGCTTATATTTTCGCGGGCGTAGCCGCGTCCGGGCCCACTAGTAATTATATAAATAAAAAAATATTTATGACGATATTTACAAGTATTTGTTTAGTCGAATCTTAACACTACGTTCCCCACTTTCTGCCGAATATTTCAAGGCATTGCGTGTTGAGTGGCGTAACTCAACGCCAAGCTTTTTGCCTTTGTGCCATGGCACCAATCTGGTGAAAAAAATAAAAATAATAATATTTTTTTGTGCCACAGTATCACTACGGCCTAAAGCTGTTTTTGTTTTTTTTTTATTTTTTATTAATATTTTAATTGTTTATTTAAATTACTCGGGTATTATTTCTAATATAAATTATTTTATTGCTCTAACTTACGTCCACTTACTATTCTTATTCGACTTATTTTGATTATTTTGTCTAATATTTTTTTTATTAATCCTATTGAAAATTGAAAATAATTTCATATATATTCATACAGTTATGCAATTTTAGTTGTAAGGACAAATTTTTTTCTGTGATTGTTATTATATAAATATTTGCATGTAGAGTTTATCGTAACAAACATATCTATAGTTCTTATTATTATTGTTTTTGAAGTATATATATACAGTACTGGACAAGAAAAAGTACGCTCTGTTTGACATTTGGTATTAGTGCCAGTTTATTTACGAAAACAATTAATGACCTACTTCACCAGCCGTTTCAATGATAGTTTGTGGGTTTAGTCACACATCCTCACTAAATCACTATAAAAATATTATGAATACGGCACAAAAAAAATATATCATGGGCAGGAAACCATTATTGAACCGGACAAAAAAAAGTACGCACTAAGAAAAAAAATAAATAAATAATCACTTCGCGTTTCTAATATTTTGTATGACCACCTTTTGCTGCGATAACAGCTTCTAAGCGTCGGTGCATACTTTTAACAAGTTTGATTATGTTATTAATAAGTTCTTGATCATTTTTTTCTCAGGCCTCGATCAAAGCTTCGAACAACTTATCTTTGTTCGTCACGTCGCTTTTGTTGACGTTCTGGTATAAAATCGACCATAAATTTTCAATCGGATTTAAATCCGGTGACTGCGCGGGCCAGTCCAACAATTTTATTTTGGAAGATCGGAAAAAGACCGATGATTTCCGAGGCGTATGTTATAGATCGTTGTCTTGTTTGAAGATAAATGCATCTTTCAATCTGATCTTCAGCAATGATTCTTCCAAATTTTCGTTTATTATATCCATCCATTATATTATATACATATAGACATCGGCGGTCATAATGCCTTTTATTTGAAACATATTGCCGACTCCAGACCACGCAAAACACCCTACACTAATAGACTTCCTCCTCCGTGTTTAACTGTCTTATCAATATTTTTTTCGAGGAGCTGTTCTGTAGGCTTGTACCAAATGTGCGATGGTAGTTTATGTCCACATAAATCAAATTTGCTTTCCTCAGTCAAAAATTACTATTTTCCAAAAAGAAAACGGTTTTCCAACATATTTTTTGGCGAATTTGAGGCCCTTGATTTTATTTGCTTTACAAATCAGAGGGCGACGCTGTGTGAAACTATTTTTTAAACCTAGTCCTCGCAGTCTCCTGCGATTCGTTCGGTCGGAAACATTGAGGCCGGTATTCTGGAGTATTACACGGCTGGTTATTGTGGGTTTTTTTTTCCACCTCCCTAATTATTATCCGATCGTCCACTGCAGAGGTTTCTCTTATCCTCCCTCTTCCGCTCTTATCATTGATTATACCTATTTTTTCAAACTTCTTGCGTATTTTTCGCACTGCCCCTTCACTTATTACATATCTCCGACCAAGTTCTCTTTTTGAAATACTTATTTTTTGGTATTTTACCACTAATTTCTAAATTTAGATTGGTATTTTCGGCATCGCGGATTTTAACGTCTTTATTCGAAGAGAGAAGATATAAAAGGATGAAAAATGGAGAAACTCTGATCTTTACAGTCTCTTCGCCTTATTAAACTTCGTTGTGAGAAAATCACTTCGCTGTCGCTGTTGATAATATGATAACTTTGAGTGCGTACTTTTTTTTGTCCATCATATAAGAGGCACTTATTACGCTAAAATCGTTCTGTTTCTGGTTTCCTATATTTTCAACACTGTTACAACGGCAGCGTAAAGGCAAAATAAGGATCTTTCGTCTCGACCACATAAACTTTTAGTTATCTATGATATTTGAAAAATATATGCCTTATAAGTGGACATTGATCGGTGCGTACTTTTTTTGTCCGGTACTACAATATAGCTATAGCTATAGTACAAGCGGGCGACCCGTACTGTTCCGCTAGTACATACTCTATATATTTTATTTTATTTTTATTTTATTTTTAACACTTTATTACACCATAATAAAATAAAATGCATTAACTAAAACACATCTATATAATCCAATCACCTGGTTATTTATTATCTAAGAATGTAAATTCTTAGAAATCATTATAATTGTAATATCATCATGAAACTTGGTTATTATATAGATTATACAGATTAATAATTTGGTACCATGAGCTCATCTGGTGATGAAATTGATAGATGGCTGATAGAATCTTGTTTCTTATTAATGTGTTCTGTTGAAAATAATGTTTTAGTTTCTTAAACTATTACTGTACATTTATTGTAAAAATAATGAAGGATGTCGACAGCTTGGGGAAAAGATACGTATAAAATTTGGTGATGAACATTGTATGCAATTACCGTGACATTTGAAACTCAAGACACTCGTGAATATTACTTCTCCTTTTTCACTTCTTCTTCCCCCCACTATCTGCTGATTCCTGGAGGCATGTCATGTTGAGTGGTGGAACGTGTGAACGTCCACATTTCTGTACATTTCCAAACAAACTGTTGTTTATTAGTAATTGTGAAGTAAATTATGCCTCTTTAGAATCGTTCTGGCTATTGCTTAAAAATCGATTGCTTAAAAAAACAGCGAGCGGCGCCACGTTAGGGCCTTATTCCCTATATCTTACTATGTTGATTAAAATACACATTACACAGATTTGTTGAAATCTAATTAAGTCTGGTTCCATAAATCGTTTTTATGGGTGCTATGGTACACCGTTAAACAAGTAAAACATCAATTAAAGTTCGTTATTTATATAATTACTAGATAATTCTGTACTCCTAGTACGTATAACATTTGTGTAGTAGTAAGCTGAATCGCGTGGCGTTCTTGTGCGTTCTGGAGAGTTGAAATCCACTGCGTAAAGGCCAAACTTGCTTCTGAAATATAAATATTTAAAGTTTAATATTTTAATGGTCAACGTAGTGTCTTGACAGTAGATCCCTCTGCTTATCCTGGAGAAGGTGTGAAGCTATCGTTATCGTAAGCGAATGTGTACAGCGCTCCAGGAGTCCGACGTGTCATGATTTTTAACGAAAGCTCCGGGTGTCTTAACGAGCTCAGAGCGTAATCTTGGATATCACAGCCTATTCTGATGCACATGATATAAACAGAAGCTTAAGCAGCTTCTATAAATAGCTTCTACTGAATGTTACATATTTTGAACGCATTGCAGCGAAGAAATGTATTTTTTCAGTTCTGTCCAATTCTCTAGTTATGGCTTGATTGTTACTTAGGCAATATCTTATTTATCAACCCTGATCCAGTCAAGTCAAAAGCCACTTACGAAAATCCGGAGCCCCACTCGTAGTTATCCATCATAGTCCACGCTGTATATGCTGTCACGTTTACTTTATCCTCGTGAATTGCAAGCAGAATCTAAAAACAGAAGAAAATAATAGTTTATTTTTTTCTATTTATTTTTTATTTCTGTTAGTTTGTTAGTTAGTAAATTAAATAACAAACTTTATATAAAGATATGCTTATTTGGATTGAGTTTTTTTCATTTTAGTCAAAGGAGGACCGCAAAGAACCTAATGTCAAGACACTCCATTCTTTGCTGTTTTTTTGACATGTTAAATGGTGAATTCATCGTCAATCGTTATTCATCTAAGTGTAAAAATTAAATTGTTTCATTTTCTGGCGCGAAAATCGAACCCACAGGGTTAAACCCAAGGTTAAATTAAATTCTGCGCCACTAGAAATATAAAAGCAATAATGTACATATATTTTTCTTTAATAAAAACTAAATAAACTAAGAGACCGTCGTTGCGCAGCGGTACAAGGGTGTGACTGTAACGCGACGGCTGTGGGTTCAATCCCCACTCGAGGAAGTGAAATATTTATGTTTATATTTCCATTTTTTCGCTCGTGTGTCGAGGCAAAGTGCGGCCACTAGCGGCGTTAGGGTAGGGCGAGCGCCCAGGGGCGCCGGATAAAAAGGGCGCCGTAGACCCCCGTTTAGGGCGCTTTGCGCAAAGATGTCTTAAAATGGTCTTAAAAAAAAACAAAGTCACCGTCGTCTTTGATATCTAAAAAAAAATTTATCAACTTTGAAAATAAAATTGCAGAAAACATAGACTTTGAATGCCTAATAAAAGAGTTCGCAGATAGAAAGGCTAGAAGTGAAATTTTATTAGCTTTTGTAATTTTTTTTTTAAATACATGGTTATTTCGTTGTACTCATTTTCCCTGTTTTCTATATTATTGAAATGTAGTTAGGGGGCGCCGAAAAAATTTCGCCCAGGGCGCCGGTAGTGCTAAAACCGGCCCTGAGTGCGGCGTTGAGTTCTAACACTCAACACACAATGCCTCCTTGGAGTTGGAGTGTCTTAACAGACACTCTGTTCCTCTGTTAGTGTTAACTAGGTTCCCTCTGTCTGCCTGCTGTGTCCGGGATACAGCGTGTAACCTGAAAGAAAGAAAAAAGAACACAAACAATTTAAAAAATATACTACAAAATTATAGTTTACCTGTTCCAAATGGTCCTTGTAATAGTGAACTCTCTCCCGGTCGCGCAAATTGTATTCGGACGATGTGTATCCGTTCTCGTATATCACGATTTCTATATCTGCAAAATTTTTTTGCACCCAGGATAATTGATTACGTATTCCTTCTGGGTATACCTGTATATATATGAAAACATTTATTATTAGGAATATTTATAAACCTAGTAGAACCATAAACAATTATTGTCAGTCAGTCGACAAAATTACTACAAAATGACTGCTTAATTGAATTATCTAAAATTTGAATATTCAGTAGATATTGTTTTTAAAGTGATAATGTTACTAAAACACGAAAATAATTCAAATTAGCAAATATATACTATAGTTACTTATACTTAGTATATCTGATTGCTAGGCGATAGCTAGACGTTACAAATTTGTCTTTGTTTCTAAATATATCAACGGACTAACAGAATATTGTTATGGTATATGTATTACTAGCGGCCCGCTCGCGGTTTCACCCGCGTGAACTATGTTATTATTAATTTCTGTCTCCATGGTTACGTCCTAGTGACGTCTATGCAAAATTTGAGACTCCTAGCATTTGTAGTAACGAAGTTTCATACAAACTTTCGACCCCAAAAACAACCCCTTAGAAGTCGAATATTACAAATTCCCGTCTTAGCGAGCACCTACGTCCTATAAGTAAATTTGAGAATTCTAGCACATGTAGTTTCTGAGATTTCGTGATGAGTGAGTGACCTTTCGATTTTATATATATAGATTAGAGAACAGAACAGTAAAATAAAGATACTACTTACATAAAACCAAGAGGAACCACCCGTTTTCCAATCAGGATCGTTATCCAAATATACATCCAATTCCGTTATATAGCTAAAAAAGTCAACACTTCTTTCGTTTTCTTTCGCCTGCCTCACAAGCCTACTTGTGTAATAGTTCAAGCCGAAGAAATCTGCAGAGCCTGCAGAAAAAATATCATCCCGAAGATAGAATTTTAAATTTGTACAATTGTTCACTTCTTTTTACTTATAACACTCTTAAATAATTATATTAGAATAGGAATTTTAAGTACAAAAGTATCGCTTAAAAATGCAATTAAAAATTCTTTATGGGTTAGAGTAGGCAGAGAGAGCCCAGCGTGCCAACAAAACAACTATAGCCAGAGCCCATAGTTGAAGTTAGACAGAAATTCGGATACAAACGGGAACGTTCTCGGGATAAAGGGTATTTGCTAAGAGATTACCAGGGCACCATATGTCATATTTCATACGTTGATGTCTAAGGATCCGTGACGTGGTGCATCCGCTTCAACATATCTTAGCCTGAGATAGCATGACCACATTGCCAACTAGACTAAAACATACGGAACTATTACCCAATAACGTGCACGTTGTGATGCATTGCAAGATAAACTAAGTACCTCTAATAAGCTCTTTCTCTTCATCAGTAAAATCGGGCAATCTGGATTTTCTAAACCCTTTCTTCAGACTATTTTCTGCTATTATTCTTTCTATAGTTGGCGGCCAGCCGCCAGTTTTCGAGTATATAGGATAACAGAACAATCCTGACTAGAAAAAAATAATTTTCATTAGATCTCTTTATTTGTTTATTTAGGTTAGGTACTACTACAACATTTTGAAATAAATAATTTTTCAGCCTTTTGAAAGCAAACACTGTAAGCGTATACTGTGTCCGATTTGACAACTACTATTAGAATTAAAATATTAAATAAAAAGAAGAAAAAAATACAGTCGAATTGATAACCTCCTTTTCTTAGAGAAGTCGGTTAAAATTAAACAAAACGTTACTTATAAAAAAAAAGAACGGACGTATGTCGTAGATAAAAATAACAATGCACCAAAACTGATAAAACATTGACCTTTCCTTATATGTGTTAATTATATGGTGGAGGCAATATAACAATTAAATTATTTTATTTTCATATAATTATATTTTTTTCTTGAGTAGTCTTATTTTTATTCACGTTTTTATTATTAAACTTATTACTTATTCATGATTGAAAATTTATGGTCCACTTTTATTTTATAACTAGCTGGCCCGGCGCACTTCGTACCGCCTAACAGTCATTCTTTATATTTTTTTAATGGCAGAATGGCCGAATAGCCGAATTTAATGCTTATTCTGCTATTCGGGACACCGGATCAGCTAGTATATAATAATAATAATAATACTTTATTGCACTAAAAAATAAAAACAAAACAGTAATAATATTTACAAAAAGACAATAAATTATAAGCAAAAAAATCATTTTTGGAAAAAGCTTTTATTTAAACGCCCTAAAAAGGAGAAAATAAAATTTGTCTTATAAATTTTAACTATCAACTCATTACCTTATTGTACACAATTTATATGATCATAAAAGCTTGTCGCGCGATTTACTTGTGTAACTAAACTAGTACTAATTTAATTATGTAAAATCTGCTAAGCTTAAATCTTTAAAGTTTCAATTTAATGAAATATTTATTAACGCTAACAAAAATAACTATTCTGTTACTTTGGATGGTCCACCATATTGGATTTAGAATGACGTTACACTATTTTTCGAGTTACTCTCAACAAGCCTTTTCATTTGATACTCATGTTATAGAAGTGCATTAAATATAACTATTCCGCCATCTTGAATGGTCCGCCATATTGGATTTAGAATGAAGTCACAAACCTTATCGTGCATTGTCATCCAAACCAAACGTGTACACAAAATTTCAGCTCAATCGTACGAACATACTTTTTATTATATGAAAGCACAAAAAAATTGAATCGTGTTGAAATAAGTTGGATTTCAAGTGATGTCATATTATTTTTTAATTATTCTCGGCAAGATCTTTCATTTGATACCCATATTGCCGAAGTGCATAAGTGTATAATATATACTCGGCTATCTTCGATTTCCTCCATATTGGATTTAGAATGACATCACATTATTTTTCGAGTTGCTCTCAATGAGCCCTTTCATTTGATACCCATATTGTAGAAGTACATTAAAAATAACAATTCCGCCGTCTTGCATGGTCCGCCATATTAGATTTCGAATAACGTCACATATTTGATCGTGCATTGTCATCCAAACTAAACGTGTATACAAAATTTCAGCTCAATCGGTTGAAGATATCTACTTCAAAATTAAGCTCAAAGATTTCACCCGAACCCACATACATACATTGCAAGTTAAATAAAAGCTTTTAATAAAAAAGTGCAATGGCGGGCCTTATCACTAAAAGCGCTTTCTTAGGCTTAGCGCGCACAGGTAACTTTTGTCACGGTGACAATAATTTTTTTGTCACTGACATGTCACCATACTTTTCGCCACTGCGCGCACTTGCGATGACAGTGACGTAATTTTTAACATTTGATAAAATGGATCTCGAAGAGATGGTTGTCTGTGCACTTATATTAAGAAATAGAAAAAGAAGCAAATGTAGAAAATATTGGCTTTCAACTTTTCATTTGTCATAGAGCAATGGCCTCAACT
>DWNA01000361.1:0-25174 GCA_018249835.1 Heliconius besckei | reverse complement strand
TAAATTTGATTTTGATGTTTGATCCTCAAACTTATTCCAAGTAATAATTAAGATATTTTAAAATGTTTTTATTTTAATATGTTTATTAAAAGTACCAATATCACATAATTAAATACAGATTGTTTTTTATTTTAAAAGTAAGATGTGTGTTTGTCAATCATAAGAATACTCTTGCTCATATTATTTGAATTATATAAAAAGATGCCTCGTTACAAACAAATATAATTGTAGATAAACGATTATTTAAAATATAAATTTAACTCAAATTAACCAAGATTTTATTTTACTACGTTCCCTTCTCTACATAATTGATTTCTAAATTATAAAATCGGGATCTGATAATGGTTTAAATAGGTATAGAGTTATTTGGGTATATGTTTAAAGATTTTTTAGCGTCACGTTGTATCCAGCTCACAGCAAGGTAGACAGAGGGAACCTAGTGTTAAGACACTCCGTTTCGCATTTTCCGCCAAATCTGGAGGCATTGCGTGTTCAGTGGTGGAACTTAACGCCTCGTGTATTGCCTCTACATCAGCATGAAGTTTTATTATATTTCATTTACTCGTGTGGGGATCGAACCCGTAACAAGTTGCGCTAAGTCACAACTTGTGCCACTACTGACATTATTGATGATCATAATTTTCAAAAATATTTTTTTTTAATTTAAACTAAAGTAAAAGACGATGTAATATTACCAAATAATAAGAAACCAAATAAAACAACAACACATAATATGAAATTCAATATTATTTCGTTATGCTTTTTAATAATACAATATATTTGCGTACAGTACACTATCGGTAGTATATAATAATTGATGACCAATCATTAGCGAACAATGAATAATGACATCCATCAATTATCGTTTAACATTGTTTTAATAAATAGCTGTATACAAAAAAAAAGGAAAAACAATTATTTACATAAGGCAGTACGGATACCACGCGAGTGTGCCTCGACTTACTTTAGCTATACAAGCGGTACAAAAAACAACGTAATTATTAGTCAAACGAACGCACTCTTCTCTATCACACTCTCTCTCTCTCCTCCATTTAATCATAATCACTAGGTTACATTTAACGAGTAAGCAAAAATTAGTTTTGTGAATTTGTTATTTAATTACGACCATTGTTTACTTTCTCGGCGACTCGCGCACGTCACTATATTTTGACGTCCGTCACGCATTCATTCGCTTATAAAATCTGATTTGGCGCCAAAATGTATATAATAAGTTTCACGATACGCGTACGACACTCGAGTATATAAAACAGTTTATAATTGTGTATTACAACAAAATGGCAGTGAATATGACGCGACGGAGTCAAAATTGAGCCCGTCGCGGCGGCGCGAGTCGTCGACACACAAATTATCTAGATGTGGTTTCGAATGGCGGCCGTCATTTTAAAAGTAGATATGGCAGACACGCTCACACGACTGTACAAATCAAACAAAATCAATTAATGAACTTATTCAAACCCAAGCAGAATGAGACCATAAGTAATCAGTATAAAACGAAAAACAAGATAATATAATCAAATGTCAATTGTAAATAGTAATAATCATAATAATTTAAAAAAGAGGGAAAAGTTCACAAATACGCATCTGTACACTCGTGTGAGTTCTACAACACGACTCTGGCCACTGCTTAAAAAACACCGTTCTTCTCGAAAGTGACAAACTCATCGCTTACATTAAAAACACGTTGAATATTCAGCCTATATCACATTTGATCTGTAGAAAAGAAAACCGCAGAAACTAAACCAGAATATCGACGCGGCCGACCACACTATAGGGACCACACATAAATTACGTCACACGAACTTCCCGACTTTTGATTGCCTTCCTCATCCTTTTAATGTCCACAGCTGGCCATATTTGTAAGAACCACCTACTTAGTGAATTGAAACAGTATCATCTTTCTTTACACCTACACATTGTTAAATTAAAATAGCAATTTGAAATGTCAACTCCCCTTGTCACTTTTCGTCGACCCCCTCTCGACTTCGGGAACGTGTGACGTGACGTATGAATGTCCCCGCAGACGCATTCATTATTAAAGCCAGCGTTTACTTAAGCAATGATACGCTAAAACACGTTAAAATTGAAGAGACGCCGTGAAGCCGAGTTATAATAATTACGATATCTAACCCACAGGGCCGCGTCGTCCGCTCTAACACTGTCTTGTTTGTTGTCTTTTCATAGTATTTTTTATTAAATATATAATCAGCGCTCATAAGAGACTATGTAAATGCAGTCAACAACTTTATATAATATAACCTTACGGCCGATATTGGAGCTCGCTACAAGCGTTACATGGTAAGGCGTGACTGCGTCGACTAGATATCGTGTGCAATATTCCCGCCAATCGAGCGTCAGCTTTGTCCCGCGACGCCGTGTCGACCAATCAGGAGGCGGCGTGCCGTGACATAGGACGGCGGACGCGTGTGATTGGCCAGCGTCTATATGACGAGCGCCATGTCCTTCTTGCTGGGGAACTGCACCTTCTTGCCTTGCCACAGCGAGTTGTGTATCGTGAACGCATCGATGGTCACCGTCAGGTGTTTGGTGTGCACTTGTGAGAAGCATTTACTGCCTGAGTTATATCTGAAAGTGAATTAACAATAATGTTTATTAGTAAATAATTGTACAATATGTCGGACATTTCTTACGATAGATAAAATAAATGAATAGCATAATAAACTAAACATACATAATAACATTGACAATATTCTGGCATAGACAGAATTTATTTATATAGAAAATTTTCTATAAAAAGGCATTGACTATAAATCATAATGGTTAAAATTTTGTCTGCCTTAGCAAGAAAAAAACATCAAATACTCACTTGAAAAACTTATCGAACATCCGATCATTCACATGCTTGGGGCCGGTTCCATACAATTTGGCCACCGTGTCCGTGTCCGGACAGTAACTGTACAACGCTCTGAACTGACATCCCGCATCTCTGAAGAGTACTAAGAAGTGTTTGCTTTCAGATCGCGCTATCTCCTCCAGAACCCTTCTTTTAGCCTCCGCGTTAACCGCTCCGGGGAAAACGCAGTACTCGACTGCGTTAAGCATTATACCTCTGTTGGACTTTGTCGTCGGCTGCTTGTATAATCTTGGCCCTAGGTTTGAGTAAATATTAATAATTGGATCTATAAATGTTGATACATTACGGTCGACTAGAAAAGTACCTTAAGTAATCCTTTCGGAACCCTTGGAACATAAATAAAGTAGGAAAAATCCTTAAGCCAAATCTACGCAACCACCTACAGCTAACTTTGTCGACCGCACTGAAGTTCGTGTAATAAAAAAAAGTGTCGTGCCATACTATCTTTCGAATCAATCTTCATCTACATTTATACTCTTAAGTTTTAATTTGTATTTATTTGTATATCTAATTTTGTACAATTAACAAACTCCAGTTTACTTTAATTTAAAATCTACAATAATCAATATAATAAAACGTGTAAACTAAACCTATTATGAATTATGATGCATTGTAAGATGTAGTGGCGTGATAGTGTTAATATCTGTGATAAGCGAATGTTAAGCGACGAGGAGCGGAGTGTTAGGTCACAGAACAAAATGCTCTCAAGTCAAACCATGCCTTAACATAACAATCGGTATTGGCATGACATCGCTAACTCTGACGTGACGGGGGCGTGCCGGAGTGACGTGACGTGTGTATGCAAGTTAACGCAGTCATGAACTACTGTAGTAACGTTAAAAGTGAAACCTTTGCGTCGTTCTCGGTAAGCTTTAACAGGTAAATTATGTGTCTTGTTAAATAAATTGCTATATTTTTTTATCTCTCCCGTCGTTTATATATTATATTTTTATATTAGAATAAGAAACTACCAAAAACTTTAATAAAAAAGTCTCTAATACGTTCCTTTTCTACTATTTACATTTCAATTGACGACTAAAAAAACCCAAAACACTTTGACAACAACATTATAAGTATACGTCACAATCGTTATCATAAAAACATACCTATAACAATAACCATAATATAAAAATCTACAAAGACATCTACAACCAATAGTAACTCACCAGAATAATCCATGATGGAGGAGTGCGTAGAGGAGACGTCGGAGCTGTCGTCGTGGCGGCGCTTGCCGATGGCGCCGGGCAGCGAGCCGGGCCCCGACGCGGGCGACGCGAGCGCGCGCAGGCCCGGCGACGCGGCGCGGCGCGGCGGCGTGGCGCGCCCCAGCCCCGAGTCTGTGTACGCACACACAGTAGTACCAACCCCCGAACGCTCACTTTTTTATTTAAATTTATAAGTAACAAGCTCTTAGCTTTGAAGCGTTTGACAGCTGTCATGTACTCACACAGAGTGGTGGAACATATCACACCTCATCATTTTTTTAATTTTAAATTAATATGTGTTGAAAGCTCCTAGCTTTTTGGCTTTAAAGCGCGATTGACAGCTGTCAGTGTGAAATGACATTAAGTCTGGTAAGACACAGTAAAATGAAGCCCGTTACGCTATGTACAAGTGTATCAAACTACCAAGGTGCCAGCGATACAGTGGGGTTGTTTTTGCTAGAATCGTTTTTCAAGCAGTTAAGATAATGTTATTGATCAAATTTGCAAAGCATTCTAAATTTAGGCATATTATTTGCTACTGATATATTTATAAAATAACCTTTTTTATACATTTTGCAAATTTATTAAGATATAAGTATGTCTTACAGATGACTAATACAAACTATTAAGAAAGAAAGCCCATAAGAACATTGTGTGAATTTCAGAAACTCAGTACTTACAGCAATTTCCTTTGAAATGATAAAATATATAAAGACAGATGAGTAAACATTTTCAAATAAAATATTTAAAAAAATAAAGCACAGTAAAAGCTATACAAGATAATAACAAAAACAATAAATTAAAAAAAATTAAGAAACAAATTAAAAATCAAATATAAGTACTTTAAAATTCGTTAGAGCTCAAGAAAAGACTTGTAACCTATCAACGAAGAAATATGTACACAAAAAGTAAAATAATCTGAAAGTATGCATTAGTTCGGGCAACATTTTCAAAGTGACTTACCAGTGCTCAGAATTCATATATTTAGAAATAAAAATTTTAAGTAATGTTAACACAGTTTGTGTATTTTGCTTCAGTGGTATTATAATAAATTATTTAGTAAAAAAAAGAAGTAGGGTAATGAAATAGAATTGAAATTTTTCGAAGTACCAAAAATGTTAGTTTCCCAGTTAGCGTGTAGGTAGACTAGCATATAATTAAAATTAAATATATTTTTAAAGTACTTTTGAAATACCAATATATATATAATTTAAAAATAATTGGATATTCTAATAAATTAAGGACAATTCACTGTTAACTTTGGAAAAAATAAAATATTCTAAATATACAACATAAGCGTCCGGGAACAATGCAAGCCGATCGCAAAATAAACTTTGAAGGCATCAACTTACAAAAAGCAATGTTTCTTATTTTAATTATACAATACAAATTTAACTAAATCTAATTTGAACCTGTTATTCTGTAACTAAATGTTCTATAAAGGACAAATAATGTTAAACAAAAAAAGATGTAAAAAAGGTTTAATATTTTCAACATTAAATATGTTTTAAACCCTTAAAATAACCATTTATAACTAGTAATATAAAAAACTGTAAGCACAGCCATTGTTTTTATGTGTGTTTATAATTGCTTCATAAGTGTAAATTCCGCTTAAATACATACATAATCTGTATTATTAATTAATCGATAATAAATTTAAATCGATATTGACCGTCACTATTCGAATAATAATTAGCATAAATTTAAATCGATATAGAGGCGTAACGACGTCATACCAACACCAATATAGAAATGATAAACAAATGCATGCAAGATAATAATAGATAAACATACCTTATAAGACCACAACCGTACATCGATACAAAGGACAACCTAACTAACAAGGTGTGTGCACAGCACTACGGGGTCGCAGTAGGGGTATGTTTACGCTATACGATGTTTTTGATGTTAATGCCACAAAACCAAAAAGACGCTTAGGAAAATTATTTAACATTTATGATAATAAAGATTTTTACAAAATAACAACGTATTTGTAATTAATTGTAACCATGCATATTCAAATAATTACTATATAAAAATTTAATTGATCCATTTATTTAATTATGTTACTCCACTTTTGCGTATATTTTAAACATCCCCCTGCGCGCTGCAACGAAAAATAGAACCCAACGCACCAAAAGCAGGCCCGGCTACCGTGAGAAGCCTGTACTGTGTGTAACAAACGTGTCTTACCGCACAGGTTCATAAGAGAGCTAGATTTCCTCCCCGCCTTAAAGTTATTCTGGTAAGTGGAATATTTAGACCTTCCACGAGTTGACTGTGGTTCGTCATTCACGCGTTCTGAAATGTATCCCGCTAGTGTGAGTACGCACGCGCACGCACGCATACACGCACGCACGCACGCCAGCATACACGCTCGCATGCACACATGCGTCGGTCAGTCGGCTCCATCGGATAAACGCACATAGCAAACAAAAGTAACGACTCGCGGATACATATCGACCATTCAATTTTAAATAATATGATGCTGTTACTGGAACCAATTTTAATGCGCGGAAGGTCTAGGGTATTGTAAATTGGAGAAAGCTATCGAAACACCTCCGTCGTTTTAGTTTTAGTTTGCAAACTAAATACGGCCAAAAAAGGAATATATCAAGCGTAATTTTGCATTGGAGTGTATCTAGCCAATCTATGCAATGCTGGAATAGTACACATATAATATAAAATAACTCATTAAATATTAAAATATAAATAATAGAGGTCCAAGCGTCTACAAATAAAAATTAAAAAGCGTCTTTACCGACTAGGGTACTGAGCCATATGACCATCCTCAAACGTGTATCATTCGTACACAAAAAAATTCAAAAGTATTATTCAAGATGGTGCTGCAAATCATTTGCAAAACACTGTATCAACAACAATTTGAGGACCCAAAAATATATATCGGTATGTTTGACTCAAAATATGACACCAGTATAATATATTTACAAAAAATTAAAAGTATAGCATTTTAATATAAGTCATTAATATTGTTGGATTCTCAAAAAATAACAATATATTTTAATCATCCCGTTACGTAACGTATTTATTTTATTTATAAATACGAAAAAAAACAAAACGAGGTGACAATAATAATTATACGAATCTATAAGTAAATGATAATATTGCTATCGTCACTTAAACGTTTATAGTCTAAAAATGTATTTAAAGAAACAAAAATAGAAATAACTTCTTTAATGAAATTTTAATAAAATAATACAAATAGATTCGTAAAACAGCAAAGCGCTCATTGTTAGTAGCGACAGCAACAGAGCCCGTGGGGTCAAAAATCGAAACGATTAATCGCATCGTAATCGTATCGAATCGTCTAAAATTTGACTTACCGTGTCCTTAAATAAAACCAATCTATGGTGCTTTGTTCATAAAATAATGGTCGATATGATTACGAATAGTATTTGAATTATAAAGGATTTTTATGATAGTTGGATATTCGGATTTATTGAATAGAAAAGAGTGTTTATTAATCATACATATTAAAATGTAAACAAAAATGTATTACAATGTACTTTTTTTATGGATCAACCAAAAACAATTCTATTATAAATTGAAAAAATAAAGAAAATAGGTATAAAATGATTAGGATGGGGCCAATAAGGATAGGAACTTGTATTTACCTCGGGATGTCTTGCAAGAGCCGCGACGTCCTAACGCGCCGCTTGAAGCGCTACTGGGTGACATACCACCACGGTCTTCTACTGGCGAATCTGTAATTATTTAATTTGTATATGATTTATTTGGGGAGTTTTTTGAGATTAAGGGTAGTGTAGGATACGTTGTTGGAAAATTATCTATTATTTTTAAGCATGACATAATGTTTACTAATTTGTATCTTTTAAACTTTGACTGAAGATACATTTCTTTAATATTTTGCATAATTGTTAAATCACCCCGACTTATAACGATGTTAGAACTCGTGCAAAAAGTGAAAAAAAAAAAATCAAGCCCAGCGTACCTCTATACAAAGCGGCTCGCTCAGCGAGATTGTCCTGCGAGCCGCGGTAGTAGTCGCGCCGCATCGTGCCTGCGTATATCACTAGCTTTACGTATACGTATACTGTGACATTGCGACTATGAGTTGTGTATTAGGGATGTGTAATTTTTTTTAATATTTTGACTAATCATTAAGCACAGTATACGTATATTTAGCAACAAAGTAATTAGCCGCAAATAATAAAAAATTACTACAGTGCTTGTAAAAATATTTTTTCTTATATCTAGACATTTTAGAACAGAAGTAATAAAATCTAATAAATTGTCAGAACGTGTTACCAAACAACAATAACTTAGCCACAATAAACAACAACTCACACAACAATTAATTATTTATCTGTCAGCATAATAAAAAAAACACAAAAAACAAACCAGTAAGATTAGATGAGGACGGCTGTTTGCTAATGACTCCATCCTGTAAGGGTAAAGTCCCGCTATCCACGTGTATGGTCTTCGGACGGGCTCGTGCGTGTTTGGCGCGGAGGCGGGGTGCGGGAGTAGCGGGGGCTGTCCCGCCGCGGGATTTGGTGTCGAGGAACTCGGATTTGTCTAACACTTTGCCCTGTTGGCGAGAATGTTAGGTAGTTTAGTACTTTTTTATTGTACAGCTACAATTTTTTTTTATCAGCTTCACGCTGTATCCCGCACACAACACGGTAGGCAGAGGGGGCCTAGTGTTAACTTGTGTGCACCTCGACGGCCTCTAATTCAGTCGCTGTCCCGCTGCGCCACTACAACCGCAATTTAAAAATAAAAAAATATAAACTTTATTTTCTTAACAGATTTAACATATAAAAATAAGTGTGTCAGAGATCTCCTTGTCGACAAGCGATGCTTGTATCAATATACATACATTAATTTAATTTACATTCAGAATTCCTAACATGCCCGGCGTTGAGAGCTACTCAAGAGAAGATAGTCTTAACGCAAAATTCTCTCTACCTATCCTGCTATATTCGGGATACGGTGTGAAGCTGATGAACAAAATCTAGACTGACCTCCCTCTCGGCCTCCTCGATGGCCTTCTTGAGCTTGTACTGCGCCAGGATGGCCTGCCGGCGGCGCGCTTGCTCCTCCTTGCGCGCGGCGCGTACCTCGGCGTCGTGCTCGTCGCGCGCGCGCCGCGCCGCCGCCGCCGCATCTGCGCGCGCGCGCGCCTCGTCCGCGCGCTGCCGGCGCTGCAGCGACAGCAGCATTATGCGCTCTTTCTTACGTTCCATCTCTTCGGCAGAGTTCTGGAAATATTATGTGGGGTATGTCCTTTTAGTTACGGGCACGCTAACGCTCTCAACTCTGAGATCGATCTGGAGAGCGATCTTGAGTCCTTGCTCCATCGATCTCAGTATTGAGAGCGGTTACCACGGTAAGTTAAGTTAAAACTATACTCAAATATTTTTTCATACAGTTAAACAAAGAAATGTACTTAAAGTTTTTCCAATCTATATCTTTATGTAATAATCTATTTAAGCCTCCAAGTGTGTGAGCTTAACGTTTTTTTGACAAATATACATGTGTATGTGTTGATACACATACACATGTATATTTGTCAAAAAAAATCACTGAAACTAAGATTCATATAAAAATAATCCTTTGATTTAAATCAAGCATATTCAAATAAGTAAGTTCCGTAAGCGGAACCATCCAAGTTTCGTCAAATTGGATTCAATAGTATTGAAACACCAATTACCTGGAAATTGTATTCACTAATTGTTTTTTTTTAAACTCTGTCAATATCATATTGGTTTACCCACATTTATGATTTAAAAGAAATACAAATTCAAGTTACAATATATAATTATATGTTAGAATTTGCTTTATAATATCATTCCAATAAAAAGTCTAATACTTACAGGATCTAAATTTGATTCACCAATAATCAACGCGGCAGGTTCAGCACTGGGGGGACGAACTCGTTCTCTAACCGGCGACGTCCTCCTCACTTCCCTGGGTTCCTCTCTTCTTGCCTCCCTTCTCTCTTCCCTCTTTTCCTCCCTCTCCTCGCGGACGGGTTCATTCCACGTGTTCTCTGGACTTCTATCGGGACTGGCATACTCAGTTCTTTCCTTTCTTGGAGACCCGCGTTTCGCTCTTAACGGAGGTTTCGGCCGTTTCGGCTGTTCATTATCGAACGATATATAAAAGCCTTTCTCATTAGATTCCGCCTCCAGTTGCTGGAAGGAGTTGGCTAGAGAGGGCCTCGTTGGGGACGGGATACGATACGTTCTTGTACCGGAAGAAATATTCAATCTGTTGATGCCTTGTCTTAGCGCATCGTCCTCAGCATTTCCTATGAAGGATATATTTTGAGGCTCCATGTCGTCAGGGGGAGGAGCAGAAGTAGGGGCCGGTAGAGAACCTTGACGCTGTGGCGTACGACGAGGACTAGCTGGCGGTGGGGATTGAGACGCGTATTGATTAGCATTAATCACTGTATAACTCAAATGATTCTGCGTATCCCGTGCATTTTCCGTGCCATTTTGATAACGATCGTTATTGTAATGCACTTGGAAAGGTTTGTTTCTCTCGTGGAGCACAAAACCTTGGGGTGTCCAGTTACGTTCGGGAGGGGGTTGGGGTGAAGGTGACTTCCAGGTCCTTTGGGCGGGCTCTGGCGGCTGCTGGTACTGTTGCTGCTGATTGTTCTGTTGGTGTAACTGAAATTATACAAAAATTCTTTATATACTTTATTATATGTAAAAGTAGGCACGAATGAAGGCGATATATTACATTATATTAATTAAGAATTTGCATGTTTTTAACAGGACTGATTTGGACGAAAAAACTAAGTTAACGTTAACTGTCTAAATTATCAAACAGTTCAGAACACCCCAAAAACCAAAAACCTTGAGTGATCATCAAATTGAAAAAAATATTATCATTATGTGAAGACCTACCTGCCACCCTCTTAATTCTGCATTCTCCTGTTGCATTTGAGCATGTTGCGCCCACGTACGTCTTTGAGGCTGAACTGGCGTCTCATGCAAATAGAACTGCCTACTGAACTCCTGATCAATATCCCTATATTGGAACTGGAAGTTCTGATTCTGCGTGTTTTGTACGTTCTGTACATTTTGTACATTCTGGTCGTAATTGTAAAAGTCCCTCGCTATATGTGGCGTCGAACCAAACGTGTTGTTCGTCCTCGACACGTTGTGCTGTGAGCTGAATTGACTGTGCTGGAAGGAAAGTGGGGAGGCGTGATAGTGCTTGCTTTTTTGCTTACTCGTGATATTTGAGTCAAGAGACAGATAAGCTGTGCTTTTTTGTTTATTATATGTAACAGTTAAATAAAAATAATTAGCTGGTTCTAACTGTTATTAGTTTCGATAGAATAATGCGTATTGTTATTATTGTACTTTCATTCTACATATTTAGTATTATTTATTGACTTTCAAGAATATTTAAATTAAGTGTGGATGCTTTAAAAACATCAGATTTGATAGAAAGCTTAAGGCGCTTTAGCTTATATAACAACTAGCACTAACCAACTGTGGAATGTTTTGTTGAAACGGAGACTGAGGTGCCTGTTGGAACAATTGTTTAGCTTGTTGCTGCTGTTGCTGGAGCTGCTGCTGCTGTTCTCTTAGTTGCTGTTGCTGCTGTTGTTGTAGCAGTTGCTCTCTTAGTTGTTGTTGTTGCAGCTGCTGCTGTTGCTCCTTTAATTGCAGTTGCTGCTGCTGCTGTAACTGGTGCTGTTGCTCTCTCAGTTGCTGCTGCTGCTGCTGTAACTGCTGCTGCAGCTGCTGATTTTGCTGTTGCTGTTGTAGTTGGCTCTGTTGGCTGGCGAGACGCGCGATATCACTCTGTATATCCTGCAGGCTGCAGTTCATTCTGCAAATATTATTAACTGGCTTTTGCGCAGGCTTCATTTGTCTACATCAAGGCGAAACAAAAAAAATAGACATTCATAATGTAAAATGAAAATAAACATAAAAAGGTAATATAAACAATTATTAATATAATATGCAACTTACTTTGCAATAGATTGTTGGTACTGCTCAAGAGCTACGTTGTCGGCAGTTTCATTGGGCGCCTCGACAACCATTTCCTGTTTGATTTAATAGAACATATACTATTTATAATAAATTTGATATAATTTTATTCATTGTTAATAGATGATAAAGTTATAACTTTTACATTTACGTAAATTACTAGTCTTTTTACTTTGTTTTGGCGCAAATGAATTATTTCAGAACTGGCATTTAATTGTTCTCAACAACATTATAATGAACACAGCAGTCATGCAAAGGTACCAGAAGATTGAGATTTTTTTTTATTTTGTAGCATTATATAAAAAAAATATAATACTTGACGTACAGCATGTTTGGCAACAAATAAAGCATACAATATGACGTGTAATAAACGTGCATTTCAATTACTAAGTCATGCAGCTACAAACACAAAGACTACTTTAACTTATATATTAAGTTTTTAAGGCTATTAGATGAAATTAAAACTTGAAAAACTAAAATTAGCTGTTTTTTTTTAACTTCACGTTGTATTCTGTATATAGCAAAGAAAACCCAATTTTCCCATTCTTTGATTTCCGCTTCGGTTAAATTCGAATCGTATAAGGTATTTTGTTTACCTTATTTTTTAAGACAGCACAAATATATTTTAAACATACAAGACAAGGGCGATACTAAAGCCAGAAAATTATTCTCTAAAATAATTTATAATAAAATTCTATTACAAATTTAAGCATTTTAAAGTTGCATATAGAATCCTTCAGAAATATAATACAACCTTGATTCAAATTTCTTATGTATAAATATGTTACTTAATACAAGGACACGAAACTATATACGTTTTATATTAACGCTAATAACGTCATATGATGTTTTATCAATGACGTCATCACTATCATTCCTTTTAATTGACAAAATAAAATGTACCATACTGAAGCACTTTTTGTGTTAAATATCAATTTTAAATAATTATCTTTATTTACTCTAATTCGTCGATTGTCTTACCTGTTGCTGGTCATTAGCTCCGTCGTCGGATGTGGAGCGCGGCTTGCCCTGCAACCGCCACCACGCAACGACATGCTTTAGTCTATATCACTGTACTGTGCTTTGTATCAGCAAATCAGTAGAGAACACCGATTAACCGGACGTATTATTTATTAATAGGCTATGGTATACATACTTAATCATTAAAAAAAGCCTACGTTAATATAAAATTTTTGAAGTCTGGTTTTCATGATTTAAGTACTCTCAATGACGCATCTGCATCATCCGGTTGGTAGTCCGGATAATCGGGTCTTTACTGAACTCATTAACACTGAAACGTGTATTTCATTGCTTTTTATACGTGATGTCACATCTATCACTACTCTATTCTGTGGGTAGTCATTTAGTGTATATTATCAATTGATTATGTAAAATTTCAATAATTTGCATACATGCTGCATGTGTTTGAACGTGCTATAAGTTACAAGTGGTTTATATTTAAAGTGAATTTTCGATTATATGAATTTATGTCATGGAACGTTTTGCGCCGCAAAATATTTATGAATTTATTGCTATTTATGTATACAAACAATATGACGATATATAAGCTGCCTTATTCTACAACGAACGATTTGCTATTAAAGCGAAATTTCGCAAATTTACTGTGTAGGCGTATCAAAAATATGTAAATAGATAATTGTTTTACGAATGATTAAGAAAATAAATTTGCAATAAGTATAATATCTGGACATTTTTTAAATGAAAGCTGATTAAGCATGAGTCTATTCTGTACAATCAAAATACTTTGTAAATGACACAAATATGTATATAACGATATAATTTGAAACTAAATTAATAAAAATCATCGTCACTTTCGGGCACTCACCAAAGAGGCCAACTGGTATTGCAAAAATGTATCCTAACAAAATAAAAAAATATATTTTATGTCTGTTTGTAGTTTAGGGTGAGAAAACACACAGTTATCACATAATTGACACTAATTTGCAACAGAGCAATATTTCATAAATGGTCTATTATTATAATTTGTAATAAGGCTATATACTATGTATGGTGTACTTTTATGCAATTCAACTCATTTCAAGTAAATAAACATATGTATCTTACTGTAAATAGTTCCGAACTTTAGATAAAAAGAACATACATACAAACATTTCATATCTAACTACCACACTGCCCGCAACCCTCAACGCCACATCCCAAAACACACTTAGTAACAAAATCCGCATACATTCAAATACTGACATTTATCAGAATTACATTTATCAGTATATTATATACTCAACATATTTAATATTTCATCAAAAAATATCTATACACTTATTTATTTTAACTAATAAGTGTATTATTAAGTTTTGTGTATTAAATTGGAAATGCTGGAGAAGCTCTAAGTCATTGCATGTCAAAAGTTTAGCCCTTTTACTATTTCAATAATGGTTTTATAAAAAACGTTTTAACTAATTAATCAACTAATTTGTCTAATATATAATTACTTTATATAATACAAAAAATCAAGTTCAAGGCCTGCAACAGACTTAGGGCTCCACACATTTTATATTCAAAATTGCTTTGTGACAAAAACAAGTAAATAAAATAAAATTCCAATATCACCCGTAGTTCAAATCATATTTAAAAAATATATCCTCACAAAACAACTCCTTTTTAAATAAAAAAAACCGAAAATTTAACCACAAAGGCCGTAACACACTAAACTCACCCGCGTTACAGCTTGTAAAAACGCCTGCTGTCCCAACTGTTGTCTCTGACGATTGACCGCTAGTTCCATATGCCGCTTATCCTGTTCTATACGTCGTCTCTTCTCTTCTAATTTCAACCTTATGTTATTTAACTGCGCCGCCATCGCCTGGCCTCCAGTAGGCGACGAGTCTTCTAACGCTTCGGTGACGTCATCGCCGTCTTTAAAACACTTATAATTTAATATTCAGTCACTTTCAATTAAAAATAAATGAAGTAAGAACGCGGTATAGTAAAGATTTTGTAACGCTCTATACAAACCCCATGATATATACAATCCCTTATTAAATTAAAATATGCTAAATTGTGTATATACAATATACCTACTTATATATAAAAACCAACTAGGCAACTAATAATAAAGGGACAAACAAATAAAGTATAACACATAAATTTAAAAAGCATTACTTGGATGGTCGTGCTGTAAGAAGTGTTGTTGCCACGTGGTCGTGTTCGGTGCGGGAGTATTGAAAGAAGTTTTTCGCCGTTCGCCTTCGCCTGCGCCTATAATTGTATAAAGAAGTGTAATTTTAGTATGATAGTTTTATTCAATATATCAGAATGGTGAATATTATGAAAATAAGTAACGTATAACGAAATAAAAGGCATTTTCAGTTTTGTATATTCGATCGTCGATTTATCAATAATTGAATATCTTTTTGACATTTATATTGATAAATTATTTGTGTTCAAAATCTTTTGAAGAGTCAAGTACGTAAACATATATACATTAAAGCTTTGTTATATAAAACGACATACATGCAAACATCGACCACTCATTCACAAAGCCAAATAAGCTAGTTGTTCAAATAACAAGCAAGTCAGAATACGACTTTTTTTACATTTTTCAAATAAGTATCGGGAATATGTGGTTCTAAGAGCCAAGCAGGTATGGTGATATTGACAACTAATGGTTTACACATTATTTTAATTTAAAATAAAGAGTTTGTGTTGCAATTGCGTGTAAAATCCCATTCAGGGTTATATTTATAATGTATCCCTAATGTATGGGCTCCATCAAGCTTATTTCTTTTTTTTAGCTTCAACCTGTATCCCATATAAAGCAGAGTAGGCAGACGAAATGTCGTTTTAAGACACTCCGTTTAATAATTTCCGCCCTATTATCTAGACATTACATATTCTCCCTGAGTGGAAATCGAATTCATTACCTATCCCAGCTCTATCATCCTAAATGCATGATGCAAAGGTGAAAGTACTTTTTTAATACAAGTTTAACGATATTTTAACCTTTATCAAAAATAATCTACTGTAACAAAATTTCGAAACATATCGTTCTATCATAACACCAAAATAATAATCACATACTTAATTCTAAATATTAAAGTATCACTTTAAACAACAATTAATAGTAACAAACAAACCTAGTTGATCTCCATTACTCCTAATTTTTGTCAAATCCGCAAAACTCGTTTTAGTGACATCACCATCAGGCGCATCACGCTCGTTCAAATAAAACCCATCACCACCGCCTTTGTGGGTTAGGCCAAAACCAAAACTTTCGGGAACTTGCGGTGCGGAGTGTTGCCTCTCTATTTTGTGTACGCGCTCCTCTTGCCCGCCATTTTGATAATCGCCGTGGAAGAATTGTATTGAACCTCGGATGTCTTGTCGGGAGGAGCGGAGTGGCGGGTTGTGCTCTAGTGGACCTATTAAACAAAAAATCAGCTTTACGCTATATCCCGCACACAGCAGGGTAGGCAGAGGGAAACTAATGTTAAGATAATCGGGTGACCACTTTTCGGCGGATTCTGGAGGCATTGCGTGTTGAATGGCGCAACTCAACGTCGCGCATTGCTTTGCTCGACATCAGAGCGAAGAAATGGAAATATACATTTACATAAATATTTTATTTCCTCGAGTGGGGATCGAGCCCACAACCAGTCGTGTTAACACTCACATTTTGTGCCGCTGCGCCACGACTGGCCTGGACCTGTTAAATAATTTTTTTTAACTTCACGTTGTGTTGCATATAGCAGGGTAATTCATCAATTGCTGCATAACTGGGAAGCCCGGTAAAGCACGGTTGTCACCGCGAGCGGAGAAGAAGAGAAATGTATACTTGTATTTCCACTCATAATCAGGAGGAAAAAATCGAGCTAGCAGAAAGAGTTGAAATGAACCCGCTTAGTTCTAGGGAGCGGGGCGAAGTAATTATAAGATACAAAAGTATTTATTGATGGAAATGTAAACCTATTTTATTTAAAAGAAGCACTTTCTGCCTAAGCATTACCCGCTCATTTCTCTTTCGTGGTGGAAACCGGACATTAACCGGAACCGTTTAGTCTTATTTGCATTTCTTTGCTCTGGTAACAGCCAAAAAGAAAGAAGTAAAAATGATTGATTCTCTCGAGTCCACAATCATCATGTTTACAGAAATGCACTGTGTGACTACGTTACAACGGCCTCAATTTCAATAACTTAGTGATATTTTCTTAACGTTTTCAATTTTTCAGACAAAGAAACATCTAACTTCTTTTAATTTATTCACACACTTTGTAAATAAAATATATTTAAATTAGTATATAAGCTTTTTTTTTATGTGAGTTCTTTTCAAGTAAAATAACTAATTTTTACACGTATACTTCAGAACTGCCAATTGGTAACCATAAAAACAAGGCCCATCAATTATAACCAAGCTACTTTAAAAATTACACACTTTCTGTCATTTATATTAAAATTACCAAACTTACCAGCCGGTGCAGATATTTTCCTAACATTAGCTACCGTAGCCAACTCCTTCTCCGGATTCCTTCCAGCAAAGTGCAATCTGTCCTGCGACCCGCCAAAGTTCTCCACAGTCAATTGGCTATCGTCCGTGATGGAGGACCGTCGAGAACGTCGTCCTGCGAAACTGCTTTCTCTGGTGTCCGCCCAATTTGACGGTCGTCCGGCGGCTGTTACGTTTTCTGGATACACTGTAAACGAATATTTTTTTTGTAAAATCTTAATTTGTTAGTCACTTTTCTGAGTATTACTAAAAGTAAGTATTGGTAAAAGCTTAATACGCGAGTCATTTTGTAGTAGACATTCCGTCGTTTTATACGTACATTTATGTTTTATTACAACATTAAGAAGTGAAATGAAGAATAGATTTTTTTTATTAAGAATACGATTATCATATAACTATATACAGTACAGATGACAAGTCGTGGTCGCCCTGAAGTTAGATCTAGATAGCCATCGACATCTAACTTCTGGGCGACAGGAACAATACAATTTAGGCTTTTTCTAACTTTAGATTACTTCCTCCCGAGTGAACAGCGCGCAACAATTCAAAGCCCTAGCTTTTTGACTGTTCTGTAAGTTAATGTCAGTCCTATGCTTTATTTTTCTACGCGAGTGCCGAAATTGAAAGTAACTTACAGGAATAATAATTAAGGAACATATAACTATATACAATATTAAATAACATAAAAAGCTACATACAATCATCATCTCTCCTAGCCATAGCGGAGAGGGTAGTGATCGCTTTCCGGCTATGCACAACAAATTCTTCTCTTTGAGGGCTACAACTTCTTCTTTCCGGGGTCGAACATGAAGACCGACTTGCGGGGCCGCGAGCACGCATACCACATGCTGATGGCGACCGAGATACTGTATAAATGAATTTTATATGATGTATAAAGGCTACAAGAATATATTGGAAGTTTCGTAAGTTGAAAATAATAGTTTTAATAAATTTAAAAAGTATAAAAAAAAAATTTTGGGTAACTAATCCCTTAAAAAAATTGATGTATATTGTATTATCAAAAAAATAAATATTGAAAAATGAATTATCTACAGGAATGAAATGTAAAATTTACTACAATAATATCTATATATATGATAACGTTACATCAAAGATATAAGACCAGATCGACACATAATAAAAAACATCACTAATGGAACACAAACACAAAATCGAATCTATCAAGCATAATGGCTAAGTAAAATAAAATTGAAACGAAAACTATTGAAACAAACTACACTCACCAAAATTATCGAAGCTATCTAAAAGTTGATAACAAAATCAATATAAAAATAAAGAAAATTATATTGTAATAAAAATAATGTCCACAGTTTTCTATCTTTATAATAAATGAAATTTACATGTATTTCCAGGGAGTCCTGGGGACATAACGTCAACGACTCCATGCCTGTGGTCTAAAAGCGTTATAATTGCGTAAAGCATAGACATGCGAAGCATTAAATGCGACCAATCATTATTAGAAAGCAGGTTTGTAAGCGAATAAAAATTAAAAAAGAAGCTTATATTTAAGATAAAAAAAAATATTAAAAAAAAGCTAAAAATATCTATCATAATTATATATTATGTAATTTAAAATGTCGCAGCTACTATTGTTTATTTGAATATATTTGTTTTACAATTGTACGCTCACACGACACATATATGGTTTTATGTGAACAATGAATTATGGAGAAGGCAAAGTTCTATATTTTCAAATTTATTACTTTTAATTTTTACATTATATTAGAGGTTCTACTGGAAAATGGAATTACAACATAAACCAGCTTGAGACATTGCGTGTTGAGTGACAGAACTCTACCCCTTGGTGCCAGAGAAAAGAAATGAAAATATAAAAAATCATTCCCTCGAGTTACAGTCACACCCTTGTGCTTCTGTCGGCGGTCTTACCAACATTTAATTATTATTTTAATTTTAATGATTTTTTAACAAATGGCAAAATCTAAGCCACGTTAGGTCAAACATTGCCTTCCCCACAAGTGGTGTGTACCTGCGTGCGCGAAGGGCGGCGGCGCTGCGGCGTGTGCGGGCGACGCACGCAGCTCGGGGATGGGCGCGGGCGGCGGCGGCGGCAGGCAGCGCCTGTGCCGCACGCCGTGCGCGTTGCTCTCCGCGCCCGCGCCCGCGCCCGCTCGCGCTACACAACACCCACCCTTACGTACCACCTAGTACTCAGCTAGTACTCAGCTAGTGTATACACATACACTACAGTACAGTATGGTTATAGTGAGCACTCCCCATTGTGCGAAACCAACTTACTTGTGTGTATTTTTCAATTTCGAATTTGGAACAGAACTTTTTAATTTGTTTAAAAAAAGAACAGCCAACACGCACTCACATTCGTGCAACCCATAACTATTGAGTCCAACCACCCTTACTTATTATTGTTTAATATGTGTATATTACAATTTCGAATTTGGAAAAGTAATTTGGATATATTTAAAAATAGAACAGCCAATTAGTATAAAATATACACAATCAGTGAAACAAGCTCATCATTTGGTTAATTAATAAATTGAGTACAAATTATATAATAAAATTACATACTTACCACCGCACAGTAAACATATTTATAAATCATAAAAATGATAAAAAATGAATGAATACACGTTGGGATAATAAAAAAAAAATTGCTTCATTTCATTGTAATAGAATATAAGCCCCATCATTGACTAAACAATATATTGGCGTTACAAAAGCGTTACTCGACCGCGTCCAGGTAAACTATGCAAGTATTAGTGGGCATAGGACCTTTTGATATTATGACCACATACTCCCGTCGTTCTAGCATGCAATATTGGCACATGTTAATATGGGAATAAGTACGAAAGCCACTTGCACTTACCACTGCCTGGATATTTCACTGACTTCACTGGATGCACCTCTAGCATATTGAATAGATCTGCTAACATTGCTATTAAATTTTGTCGCATTGATCTGGAATATAATAAAATATACGTTTTATAATATGAAATTGAATGCCATATCCACCGCACCCCGTGTACTGTGCTACTGTGACATCACAGTCTCACGACCTCGCACAAATATACAATATTTGTGGGATTTGTATTAATATAAAAGTGATTAATATACTGATATTTATTGCATCAATGTTAATACATAAGAATATGATTTGAATTTAATTTGCATTAATTTAATCACATACCATATAATGACAACCATAGAATGCCATTCTTGAAATATATGCTTAGATATTATATTTTTATGTTACTATTGCTCACTTTATCAACAAACACCTACTCAACCCTTCGACTAACACCTCGAAACAAAAAAAACAAAACTCACCCCCTCATATAAGTAACATCTTCAGGCATCATATGGAACACATTATGCGGCAGTACACTAGTACAGAAGTCGTACACCAGCATGAGGTTGTGCAGGCAGTCCTGTATGGACGCCATGCGGCCAACGCGGACGTTGGCGCGCGGGAGGGAGTCAGGGCAGTAGAAGCATACGAGGGCGGCGAGGGCGGTGCCGTCGCAGAGCTCTTGAAGATTCTTTACTGGTGGCACTTGGGGTGAGTTCTCCTGGAATTGAATATGTAAATATTAAATATCTAATCATAAAATTATATCGAGTTTCGGCTGTATACAGTAAGTAATATTGCCTGTTTTTTCCTAAGTGTTATTTTTTATTATTTTGAAACTTAAATTAAATTGAACTATATTATATAGAAAGAAAGATTAATTTTCAGTTCAAAAGAGATGATCTATCTTAGAAGTGACATTTATTAATTTTAATACTACTATTTATTTAAATAGTTTAAAAAAATTTATATGAATTATGTGATGATAAAATATGCATACTTTAAAATAAACATTCAAAATTAATAAGAGGAAAAAAAAACACAGTACCTATATTACAGCAATTTATTTGTTTAACAGTAGCCGTAAAGCCGTAATCGTAATATATTCAGGTAAAAACATGGCAATACATTTCTTTTCACTTTCATCTTATCATTAACATAAAACAGAAAAGATGTGAGATGTAAAAACTAGTCATCATAAAATACTTTATATATTAATTTACGCGAAAAAATGTGTTTAAGTGAAAGTATCAATTTCATATCAATGTTAATATCAAAACGCGTAAGAAATTATCATATACTTTTACCTTTTAAGCACACATCAAATTAGAGTTATACTTTATGTGAAATAAATGTTGTAATAGCCAAATAATATATCAAACAAAGTAAAACCCACATCAAACATGTGGGTTTTACTTTGTTTATGTGGACTAAATGTCATTCCCAAAGAAATTTCCGAAAGTCCTCTTTAATCGTCCTCTACGCTCTCGAATGGAGCTACATATATACTAAATTTCTCGGTACTGTAATTTTGATTGTTTTTATCTATCTGTCAGTCATAAAGTCAATAATAAAATATATTTTTCTGTAGGTATACTGATTTTGCTATCGAAAATATTAATTTGCATATTTCTATACAAATTCTGAATGAAGATAACAATGAAATATGGAGACCGCGTATCCAAGCCATTTCAACGTCCCCAAGCAACAATTCCTCTGTTCCCCACTCTACCCACCTCAGCCTTATTAAGTGCAGCGCACGCAGCATTTATCCAGCAAAGTAAACCATCCTCATGGGGTATACTGGACCCCATGGGCAAGGGCTGACTTGTGCCGAAACGTTGCGCCGCCGCTGACACGCGGTCTAGGGTCACCACTTCCCGCGCGTACAACGCCATCACAGCTTCTATCACAGCTAAATGAGCACTCTGGAAATACAATATAATGACTATCATTATTTATTTCAAATGTTTAGTTCTTGACAAAAACATACTTTATATTTTTTGGTTTTCTAGGCCATATTCATCATTTAGCTTTATATTTAATTCCTAATAGGGGTAGTCAGAGAGAGGTGGCAAACGCTACAGTCCATGCATACCTCTTTCGCCTACTCTGTCGCCAACCTCTTCATACATGCTCTATTGTTATTGCTCCGTGTATCAGTGGATAGCGCAGATATTGCCTGCTAAGCTAACTTAGCAGGCTTCCAGATATAAATTATCCATGTGAAGAAAAAAGAATATTTAAGAAATAAATAAAAAAAATCTGTCAATTCCAATCAAGTTGATGAGACATAGTATTATGTATTCTGTTCACTTCAACCGCCCACACACATGAAGTCACAATCTAAATCCAGTTTATAAATAAATCACTAATCAATTTGCTATAGCATCATCAATCACGTGAACGGTACTGAAAACTTAATCCAATAAATGAGATGGCATATGTGGTACAAATCTAACTGTTTGTTGACAATGTAGCGCTATATCTCCTATCTTATAGTTGGCGTATAGTTGGCCCGAATTGTCTTCAATCGCTTGTGCCACCCGCGGCCTACGAATACGAAGACAAAATTGAATAAGATAAGCGCAGACAGCATTGCATATGCAAAGGTCAAATATATTTTGAAACTGCCACGTGGGTTTGAGCTTTTTTTGTCAATTTATCTTTGAATTCAACTACCACGCAAATATAATTTAAGAGAAAAGTTAACGGATAACGAAATGATGAAATGTATACTTGCACATCATATTTTATTTTTAAACAAAATATTAACATTGTAAGAAAGAAATAATTAAGTCTGTACTGTAAGAAATAAGTGTACGTCTCTGATTTGTAATATTTGACGTTATATATCATTAAAAACTTTTTAGATAAAATACCTTGGTGGTATCTTCAAACTCACAAAAAGATCGAGAAAAACATAAAAACAGAATATTATTTCGAAAATTAATAATCAGCATTTTAAACCAACCGACAAAAACATAAAACAAAACAAATACCATTTTCAAGGGATTCGTCTGTATCAGCACAGTCTCCGTGAGCGCGCAGTCCGGCGGGTCGGGCACCTGGACGCCCTTCCGCGCCAACGTCTGGAGTATGTTCCAGTGGTTCAGGTTGTGGTAGTTGGGGTCCGAGTACATATTGGCCAACGCGAGGCAGTACAGCTCCGCGTTGGCCAGCCCGCCTACTATGGGCGGTTTTAGGTGCTCCTGGTCCTGGAATTAGAGGGGATAAATATATTTAGTAGAGCCCAATTAGGTATCATATTGATGCATTTAGGAAGTTTCTAATTACATGAGATTATTGAATGTATGTTTCGTTTAAATTCGGATGTTTTAATTTAAAATATTACCGATTTACTGATATTACCGATTTCTCGTTTTCTTTTTAACAAATTAATTGTAAAACGCAATGTCTCTAAAATGTAAAAAAAGTGATTTTTCACTCGTTTCTGTATATCTCCTCCGTTCAATTATGTGACGTTAATAAATCTAAAAAACTAATTAAACTTAAACATATGTTTAAAAACCTCTTATGATTCGCTTTGATATAAAATATAGAATGCTAGGCTTAACTATCAATTTAAGATAGCCACGTACAATTACGATACCGTTAACGGCATATAGATAGATGCTTTTTGCAGATACAGTCGTGGGTAGGTATTAGCCGGGCTTAGCAAATTGAAATCTTGAAATTAGAATTAAACCTATGGAACATTGCAACTTTGTCAATATCAGAAGCACAGATTTACTATGAATTGAATGTAGAGTTTAAGAGGTGATACAGTTTGTATATAAGTAGGAGCATAAATTCTGCTTTCCTCTGAGTATAAAAAAACATAAATATTATGTACAGAAAGAAAGAAACTATAGATTAAAAAAAAGTAGTTTTTAACAACAAAAAAAATACTTAATTTATGAAACGAATAATGAATATAAAGTTAAGGTTGTAGAAAAATTTCCAATAACCGGTAATTCAAGCAGAACAAATCGATGGTAAACAGTTCTGAAACAGGTATCCCCAGTAAAATTTAAGTGATATAACATAATCAGGAAAGGCGTGTAACGGTGTGATAATTCGTAAGGTGTGACCCAGTGTTGCGTCACAGACTTAGGAGCGCTGCCTAACCTTGCTGTTCGGGTGTGGTCGGGCATGCCGTGACATTTATAAAAACAAATGTTGGTTTTATTTAAACATCCTACTATTGTATGCTCACTAGCTAAATAACATACTAGCATACTAACGAAAACATTCTTATATTCTTCTTAATACAGATCCAGTAAAATTGTGCATTAAGTCTACCGCCATCTCCAAGAGAATATAAATAAGTGTCGCGTTTTTTCCCGCATTATTGGGGTAGGTAGAGGTCTATACTTTTAGCCCAACTTTCGAGACATTACAAGTCGATTGGCATAACTCAACCCCGCGTTTTGTCTCCTTGAGAGGAGAAATGAAAATAATTTTAATTTAACATAATCATTTCCAAACGCTATCCCGCTGTACTGTGAGTTATGACGACGTCAATGTAAACATTTGGAAGTGTAACCATAACATAACATACTATGCTCACTTCATACATCAAACATGTTTTGGTACTTAGTGACCAACACAATGGAGGACGATACGTTAATGTGCCTTTTCCTTTAGATGACAAATACTTTTTATAGTAACAAATGGGCATCATTATCAAAATTTTGAATAAACATTATTTGATTTACTATCACCATAGAATCATTATACCTA
>DWNA01000360.1:0-25212 GCA_018249835.1 Heliconius besckei | reverse complement strand
TTGCATCCGTAATTGTAATACTTTATAAGGTATTTCATCGTTTTCTTTATCTCATAACTTGAACTGATAAGTTTGAACAATACCGATGACTAGATTTACTAGCAGGCTGAGTGACGCCGAGATTTTTGGAGCAGCAAAAATGCTGACATATTTACTTCTACCTCATGGAATTTTAAAAAACCTGTACAATGGCTCTTTATTGTTGAACTAACAGAAAACTATTAATTATTATAATCTCGAAAGTGATTATTTCAAAAATATATAAACCGCTACTGAAGAATACCCTATACTTGAGTCCACAATTTAATGAGCCTATTAAAGCCTATATTAAACGTTATTCATTTGTCGTTAGTGACAAAATACTACGACGTAATTTGTCCACTCAGAACCGGAGTACCTGTCGTAAATAAGCAGAATACCCTGAAAAGGGCATAACCCCATAACTGGTGCATTCAGTGAGATACTCGATTACGCGATGATGACGATTAATTATGCCTTATAGAGGAGATAATAAGCTTGTCAGCTATATTCCAACGGTTTATAATATCTTTATCAAAGTTTAAACCTAAAAGGGAATGGTGACGGTAGGAAATAAGTGATACAAGCCAACAAATACCTAAAAATTAGTCAATAAGTTTCTAAGTTTGGAAATGAAGAACAGAAAGTCTTAACACTATTTTTTTACCTAATCTACACATGCAGGATAAAGCGTGAAGCTGTTTTTTTATTCCGATAAGACAAGTAAATTAATGCAATGTCACAATTTGTATAAATAAAAACCACAGACAAATGTCCACCAGAACCTGAACGACTTCATTAAAGATTGCCTTTTGCCAAAGTAAAAATATTCAAGATCCTTTCATTCCATTCGACACCCATACAAAACACTTTAATAAAACTATACCTTTTAAATGAATCTTATAAATCTAACAATTAAATAACTGAAGTGTAGGCCAATTATCACAATCTATCTGTCGCCGAATATTTAGATGAAGATGAAGCAGAGAAAAAATAACACAATTTGTGAGAAACAACTTATGTTAAAAATAAATATCTTGCAACTGATAACCAACTATTAATTACCTGGTGGCAATTATACCTTATATAAGAAGTAACAACCTCCTCATTCAAAATCCCATATTTCCGACATGTTCGCGACTTGTGAACTTCATTGTGGAAAATAAAGCCGATTATTGGATGAAATCGAGAAAACACATTTAGGAAGAGAGGTAGAGGGAAAATATCGTTAAAACAATTTCACTTAATTTCCGAAATATTGCGTAGTGTTTTAACTCAAAGGTTTTACCAGAACAAAAAATAAAAATAAATCATTGCCCCAAGTGGAAATCGAATTAGAAGAAGAACACAGCGGTCTCGCTCACTGTCAGACGCCAGGACAGCCTCAAACAAATCGAGAAAAAAGGCTTTCTCGACCATTATACTTAGTCAATTATACCTTATATTAGAAATAATAAGCTTTTCAACTTTAGTACTACCTTGTAATATCTCTATCACAGCGAAGGTTAGTAAATAAGGGAGAGCATCCAGTATATTCTTCACTTCCCTTCCCTACTTAATGTGTCCATCGGCAAATATGCCTGGATCGCACTAATAGCCTTTCGTGGTATGGTCTAAGATATAAACATAGTTATTTTCACTTTTATTCTTTAAGTATTATTTGACGTTATAGGTTCGATTTCCACTTGAAGAAATAAAACAAAATATTTCCTCGCACCGCTAAGCGTGACGTTGATTTTCACTACTCAACAAGCAATATTTCGAAAATTATGTAGTGTGTGGACAAAGGAGTATCTTAAGGCTAGGTTCCCTCTGCCTTCCCTGCTGCTTATGCGAAATATAGCGTGAAGTTTAAAGTAATATACATAAATAAACTTGGCAACTTATACGAAATGTCTTTAAAAGTAACTTCGCATTAATACTGACGGATTTAGAAAAAAAACGTATCAAATAGAATCATAATTATATTAAATAGGATTAGTATATTAAAAGTAAGACTTCTAAAAAGAAATCGCCTATAACTCAAACAACTCTGTATCTGATCTTGTTCTTATATACCAAGAAACATCGCCGAAGGCTGTCCCCACCACCTAATAGCGAGTTATTTTAAAATTCCAATCATTTCTATCATTAGCCATACATCGCTGTGTTGACACGTCTCTGGGAATCGAACCTGTAATAAAACAGGTAATGATCAATGTCCTCTCGATTGAGTCAGCAATTATCCTCGGGGGAAGAAATGCGAGACAATAGGTACTTTTAAAACAGGTTACTCAGTGGATGCTCTGGACCAACTGTACAATGTAACCGTTTAAATTATATTGATTGCTTTTGTATGCAATTTTGTGAAGATATTCTTACTTAAATAAGGCTGGTTTTTAAACGGTTTGGCAATTAAGGAGTTTTAGTCTGATCCTGAATTATTTTATAACTTACAAATATCATTTTATAATAAAATATCAAGCTCAATTAAAAAAAGCTGGTCGACCTCCACGCGTCGAAGTCGAGACAGAATAGTTAATAGTTTAAGAAATTTTGCCGCAAACAGCAGGGTAGGCAGAGGGAACGTGGTGTTAATACACTCCGTTCCCAACTTTCCGCCGGATTCTGGAGGCATTACCAGTATTTTACCATTGTCTGTAGAAAGATGGCGTTTCACTTCGGTAGTATCTCCGCCTGTTCGATAAATTAAGTGATCATTAATTAATTACAGCAGATATAAAGCCACTTGCTTGGTAATTTAACCCTCTATTTGTTAAAGACAGATTGACTTACTCGTGTATGTTTAATGCTTTTACTTGTGTTCGTGATAAATAACTTGTAAATCAAAATCCAATGTAAATTTTTCATTCTCTCAAATTGTAATCGATAACAAAATTTTCGCATTTTCAGTTCAACACACTGGAATTGAACCTGTAAACTTAATTTTAAAACACTCCGTTCCTATTAAGAGATCTCCGTTCCCTCACTTTCCGCCGAATTCTGAAGGCACTGCATTTTGAATAACTCAGCGCTGCGCTTACCAGATCGAGGTAATATTAATTATTAAATCTTTTTGACTGGGAATCGAACCCACAACCTGTCACACGCTTGTTTCCCTGTGGCACTACTGGGCTCTAAGACGCTAAATTCTATTTCAGACACCAATTTATTTCTAATATAATGAATGAGTCATGTATAAAATTGACTTAATTTAGAATTTCGAAACCTTATAAAGCCCAAAGTGATACAACTATTAGGGCCATAATCACTATTTCCTGTATTCAGCGATTCGTAGATTAAAGTTTGTAGGTTTCCAGTATAACCTTACAACGGGGAGCTTCTTGAAGCTTTAACAATATATAATACTAGATTAGGACACTCTAATAAAGTAAATACTTAAATAAAATATATTTTTACTTTATAGAAATGTAAACAAACTCCAATCTTATTTAAAAACCTCCCAATGCACTGACCAATTTTCAAGATATAACGAATCTACACACCCTGCTTTTTCTTGTTACCAGAACGATAACTCTTTTCACTGAGAGGGAATTGAACCAATAAACGTTGCCTTTCAGATACTTTGCCACTACCACGACGGCTTCTAATGAAGTGACATTACTCTACGGTGCGACTGTTTACTACAACAATAAAAACAAACTTAGAAACATTTTACAATTTAATTACCGTTTACAATGTATAAGAATCACAATCCTAAGCGGGAGAACGGGTTCAATACCCAGGCAAGGCTTTACCTTTTAAGGGCATCACGCGGCAACGACCGAGGCGGTTCGTTTCTTTTTTAGCTTTACAATGTATTACATCGATATCGATTCTGACAACGAGGAGAAGGGCGGCGCTGAGTTCCGCCACATAACACTCAAAGCCTTCAGAATTTTTTAATGGGAATAGAGAGTCAATAACATTGAGTTTCCTCTGCCTACCCTGCTATATGCGAAATACACGTAAATTTAAGGAAATATTTCTAAAATGAATATATAACTAATGAATATATAACTATAATAACACTTTTTATTTTACTAAGCAGCCTGTATAACTTTCAAATAAAATTATTCTTGTGTAATACAAATTAATCATTTTATAAAAATAAAATAAATCAAACTTGATTAAAATACCAAATGTCACGTAAAAAATATACATAAATCCGGTATTTAAAAAATTGAGGGTAGTTGCGTGTCAATAGAACATTATGTCGGTAGCATGCCACCGACATCCAAATACACTAATGACTTAAACTAAGTAATATTATGTAAAATTTTATTTTCTTTTGGCTTCACGCTTTTAAAGCCGTCGAGGCGCAATGACACATTCATTTGGACACAACGTTTGTGGATTCGATTTCCACTCGGATGAATATTCTCGTAATAATTTATTCTTTCATTTCCCTGCTCTGGAAATAAGGTAGATGTACGGCTTTGAGTTCGCCACTAAACACGGAATGTCTCGAAGATTCGGGGAAAATTAGGGTATAGAGTGTTTGGCAGAACATACCCTCAGCCTACACTGTGAAATGCGGAATACAGAGTGTAGCTAATAATAACAGAATCCCGCATACAGCAGGGTAGGCAGAGGGAATCTAATATTAAAGCCGCCCAATTTTCGACATCGCGGGTTGAGTGGCGGAAATGTCCCATCGAAGGAAATCGAACCCATCATTATCGCGATTCCTCGTAACTAAGCGACGACATAGTGAAATTAGCACTGATTGGTTGGCTTCGCTAATAACTTGCGGTCAACAGCGCAGCGTGCCCGCTGAGTTGAAACCGTGGTCGAAAATTTAAATTGTCAACGTTAACAAAATATTATAATACTATTTTTATTGGACCAGTCGTGGTACATAAAATATATATAGGAAGCGCGGCGTTGAGTTCCGCCACTCAAAACGCAATGCCTGTAGAATTCAGCGGAAAGTGACACTAAGTTCCGAGGTTCGTTCCTGTACGCAGGACACAGCGTGTTATTAACACCTAAATCTATACTAATATAATTAAGCGGAAGAGTTTATTTGTTTGTTTGTTTGAACGCTAAGATCTCTGGATCTACTGGTCCGATTTACTTTGTTTTTGTTTTGTATGAAAGCTGCATTCTTCAGAAGTGCTATAGGCTATATAACATTACATTACACGTATAAACTAATATATTTAAATACTTTCTAATTTAACATGCAATTTATTCTGCCATGTTAATAACAACCGTCGTTGCTAAGGAACGATTTGCAAAGTTTATACGTTGTTATAAGAAAACGTAACTCAAAATGAACTTATATTTTGATATTCATCCAATAATTTCATAAATATACTCGTATATAATAAATATTCTTATAGTTCAAGCAGGCGTAGCCGCGTCCGGGTCCACTAGTGTAAAGGTAAAGGTAGACCGTCTACCCAGGACAGCGAACTAATGCAAAGTATTCAAAACATTGGATTTTCAATCAATTCAATCTATAATACTCAAATATAATAAAACGTTTAAGCCGGTTAAGCAGATAAGTTTACAATATGTTAAAGTAGCAAAATTCAAAGATCCTTTATTTTCACGCCGTATATCAGAGTGGATCGAATCCGAATCGAGATCGAACCCACAACCGACAGTCACAAGCAGTCCCACTGCACCTCGACAATATCGACAGTGTTACAATTTCTCCTTAAGTCCCTTAATAATCCTTGGAAATGTTCATTATATTTTGTTTAAGTATAAGGACAAGATCGCGCGGGGGATATCGATATCAACAAGTTATAGTCGTAACTCGATACTCAATATCATCCCGGAGCGCCTTTCGAGCTTTACGTGTAATTTATATGGAAATAAACGTCAGAAGGTGTTAAAATGCATTTCATAATTCATGTTACTTGTTTAAGTGTTTTATTAAAATTATTTTAAAAATGTAACTTATTTATATCACTGCGGGTTCAAGAGAGATTAATGATCCGTTAGTCCGTTCATTATCTTACATCAATTTTCTTACCTAACCAAATTATAGAAACTTTTTCGTGGAAAGCTAGAATTATGAAATTTGGCATAAGTTAGAACTTACGTTAAAAAAAATAAGTTTATAGTTATATTACAAAAAAAATCGCTATATCGCTATACTTTAAAATTTAATACAAACACCTACAAATTTTAGTGTATCAAGGTTTATAATTCACGTCCCCATGACCTAATATCATGAAATTAATACGGAACCCTCAGTGGGCGAGTCCGACTCGCACTTGATCGATTTTTCTTTCGCTCAACCCCGCGACTTTACATATTGAATGGAGAAACACAAAACTAAGTTTGGTTATATACATAAAAATCCAACCGATTACTTTAAATAAAAAAACAATAGTTTAACTCGAAATACTTAAATCTTTAAAAGATTAAAAACAAAATACTTTAAACTCACTCATTTTAAATCAATATCGGCTATCCCAGCGAGGAGTTTTATGTTCACGCATATATTACAACGTGTTGGTAACTCTATACCCACCGCTGTATCTTTACAACAGAATAGGCTTCAAGTAAATATGTAAAAGCTTATGAAGCCTTCGTGGCGCAGCGGGACCGCCTTTGAGTGTAAACGCGGCGGTGGGTTTGATTCCGATACGGGGGAGTAAATTATTTTTATTTCCCCGCAGTGAACACGATTAAAATAAAAAACGGTACATCATTTTTCTTGCCAAAGAACTAATCGTAAAGCGCGGCGTTGAACTCTGCCTATCCAGCAATATAAATTTAAACATTAAGAAGTATTTTCACTAATGAATATATATAAATATTCCATAAAAGATTGTCAGTTTGATTCCCGGGTGGTACACATAAACAAGAGGCAATTTATGATTAGAATAATAAAGCACTTATCAGGCAGCTTAGTGTTCCAAGTTTTAATCATACTTTATATCTTTAATCCGTGAACTAACTTTAGCACTTAGCGTTATCTTTTTTATCATTGCTTATGTTTCCCTTACAGGGCGGTGCGATGTAGCAGTAAATGATTATATAACTTTATTCTTTCCCTTAAAATCCTGTACTATTAGCAAAACGCTGTATTCGTACATAGCAGGGATGGGGAACCTAGTGTTAAGTGTCTCCGTTCCGTTGACGGAAAGTAGTTTCGTCCAAATTTTCAGACATTACGTGTTAATGGTGGGACTTCAGCTACTTCACTCAACGCTTAATTTTGTTACCAGAGCAAGGAAATGAAAATAATTAATTTTTCCAAGTGGGCATCGAACCCACTACCATAGCCTTCAAAGGTCCGACGTTTTCCCACTGCACGATCTCTAATATATTATCTTACTTCTCCTATAATGTAGTGGAGTGGGAACTACACTGTTCCTGGCTCAAAGCTACGTTCATAATGTTGTTTCGTCACGATTCCATCTCACGTTTTGCTTAGAAAACAATATTTTCTACATCGATTTTATAATGCATGCCTTGTCTTTTTATTTTTGATATATCTAAAAGATAGTATATGCTAATAAATGTATTAGAGGCCGTCGAGCCGCAAGGGCACAAGGGTGTGACTGTAACGCTACGGTTGTGGGTTCGATCCCCACTCGAAGAAGTGTAATATTTATTTACATTTATATCTCCATTTTTTCGCTCTGATGTCGAGGCAAAGCGCGGCGTTGATTCGATTTAAAAATTGAGCGGGAAGTGAAAAACGGAGTGTCTTAACACGAGGTTCCCTCTGCCTACCCTATTATATGTAGAACACAGCATAAAGCTGAAAAAAATATCCTTAAAGCATTGTAATGTAAAATTACAAGTTACGTAAACAAATGAGATCTGATGAAAATATTGTAGCATTATACAGTCGTGGGAACTAATTTCTATCAACGGATATTAGTGCAATAGTCCCTATACTTAGTTATTGAATTGAAATTCAAGTCAAGGTTTCTTGATATAATATATCAATTGGACGTGTGTCAAGCATTAGGCGTATCTATAGATATTTTATGTAGGGGCTGGACTTATGAATGTAGTTATGAACAGAAATATTCATGTAAGCATTTTTATTTTTCAGGGCAAATTCACTTTTTTAGAGCAAATTTTTTGGTAGTAAAATTTCTGGGGTGGACTATTCTGGAGTGGGCACGAATCACCCGGCAACCCCTATTACAAATAGGGTTCTTCCTTGGAGTCACACTCAGGTTGAAATTTGCATATAATTTATTATTTCTTGTATTTCGCGTTTACGCAAATGAATATGGTGTGTTGATGGTTTTTTTTTAAATTGCTATAAAATTATTTTATGTAATAACGGTATAACAGCAAAGTATTTATTCAAATTGCAAAAAGATAATTTAAAAATCGATATTTTTTATTGTAATTATTTACCGCACCGCAACTATATAACATCACAATGTTCCATAACTTTACACTGAATCATATACATAGACTACTTACTTATTAAGATAAATTTAAACAAAGCATAACTTAAAATATACTATTTATTACCAAATTTTTCATAAAACATACATTTAAAATATTAAGCAACATATTTCTGTACAAGAGAACTCAACTCCTCTATCAGCCTGGCTTCTGACGTCACAACATTGTAAATAGCTTTGCTCTTTAAAATCAAAGGATTATTCAAAATCACTGCTTTTTGAACTAGTTTAACACAATCAGAGTTTTTACATCGCTCCACACAACAGGCCAATATATTTAAAACTTGTTTTTTAGTCATAAACTTAATGGATCTTTTCGTTATTAGATTAAATATTTCTATGTACGAAAGAAATTCTTCTACATCCATTTCGTTTGTGTGAGGCAATAAATTATAAATAACACTCAAAATTTCATATTCCAAATCATTCTTCATTCTAAATTCTGCCAAACCATCTGAGTTTCCATTAAAGACGTATTTAGAACAATTTTTATTAATCACACTAAAGCCCAAACTGTAGATCATTGTTTTAGACAAATCTATCACTTCTTTTACTATTGTTTTATCACCATTAATACTTCTGACCACGCAATTCAACCAGGACATGAACCCGTAACCTTCAACAAATATTATAAACCCTCTCGGTATAGCTACCATCGAGTTAAGAGCTCTCAAGATTGCAACTTTAGTTTTCTTATCACTTAGTACTGTAGTATAGATATCCATTATCATTTTAAGGCACATAGTTTTAAACACAACTGTTATATCTGTCATTGTTTTAGTACCATCTCTTATTATCCTCAATAACCAGAGACGTCTTTCTATTAATTCTATGTCACTGTCATGGAAAAGACTTAAGAAATCTGGAATTACCGTTAAATCGACATATTGTTTTGCTATTAGAAAGTTATTTACTGGCTTATATAAAGGGTCGGATGGAGAAGTCGATACTGTTAACGCCTTAGCTAAATACAAAGCTCCTATTGCGGGTAGTTTTGGATTTTTAATGCCATTGAACTCGCTATCGTTTGTTTGGATGATAGCAGTTGATAAACTTTGACGTAACGTTGTTATAAAATCGTTGAGAAGAAGCTTGTCGTTTTTGTGTCTCCTGAAATTAATAAGAAAAAGATCAATAAAATTCAATACACGACGTTTCACCATGATAAGCATATAAACATATTAAATATGGACTTAACTTATAAAAGAAGTGCAGTTTCGAGTACCATTATGTTAAAAATATTTAAAGCATCTAAATGTAAGCCCTATACCACTTTATTAAAGAAATAAATAAGAAATTAAATACCTTGCATAAAATTATTTTAAATAATCTTTACTTAGTAATAATTATTTTTAGAAGTTAATAAATTAGAGAGTAATATAAAATACTCACGTTTCAGTTTCCAAAAGTAAGCAGAATCTGTGCAAGACGTGATAGGCGGCGGCACGCATCAATGGGCAGTTTGAACTGAGACCCATAACCGGTACTGATAATAGTCCAGACCTTAATAATTTAAAACACGACGCTATCGATCCCGGCGCTAGAAGATGGCCCAGAAGAGGAAATAAAAACGCAGGATCGTAAATATTATCATCATTATGCGCGTGAGACGTTGATACAACATCCAATCCCTTCAATTCATTCAAAACTTGGGTGTATTCGTCTCTGATGAGTAAAGTTTGGATAGCTCGCTCAGTTTCCTTCGTATTCGGTTTGTACTTGTAATCTCTTAAAGTTTTCTCTAAGAAACTCTTTACTGTTATCCCATTAGGTGGAACTTCATAATAGTAGTCTAATTTTTGATTTACAGGGAAATTTGAAACTGTTCTTTCAATAATTTCTTTATCGAACAAATTCATAACTTGGTTAGGTGTAGGATGACTCCAAAGTGTAGAAGTTCGATTTTTACGAACTGAATAATGGTTCGCTGCCGAGTCTCCCCAAACATATGGTTTATATTCATTCACTGGCAAATCGTTGGCCTCGTAAAAGCGAAGGATAGTTAAAATTAGCCTATCCGAAGGACTTCTGGTGGCTCGATATGCGCTTAAGTAGACCGGTATTTGTTGAGTTTTCATAACTGATTTATTCGTAGATATTAATACAAAAAGAAATTCTAGTAAACGTGACTTTATATCCGGGCTGTGATAACTCAGCATTACGCTTAGGAACTCTGAATGTGACGTGACCATGTCAAACAATGTGACAACGTCTTCATGACCTTCTTTGTAAAACAACTTTACAAGACAAGATAGTAAGTATATCAACTTAGGTCCCGATGAATTTTCTTCCTCCGCTGTTCTTATTTTCAGCGAATCTTTTAAAATAGTTTTACAGAAAGTTTGCCAAATTGCACTTTCAGTAACATTTTTGAAACCGTCTTTCTGATCTACTTGAAAATTCTCCACTGTTTTTATAATTTGTGTAATTTTATGAATATTTGACACCAGATCATCTAGAACTATTGCATCTTTGTTTTCTTTTATAGCTAATGTTAATAAATTTAGCATTGATAGGTAGTAATTATTTAAATGTTCTTTTTTAGAAGAGTTTTTAGTAAGGCAAAGTTTTAAGAAGACAGCCTGCATTAAGTTAATGTGACTTAATTCCACTGTTTCAAATTTGTGTATTTTGGAAAAGAATTTTTGGCATTCCTGGACACTCATACATTCTATTATAAGTTTTCTGATAAAGTCGCTAGAATTTAAATACACTTGACCAGCTTTATGAGGTTTCTCTAAAAATTTGTTAATATTAGATTTGTATTCTTCATTTATTTTCATCAGCATTTCCTTGTTTTCTATGACAAATTGGCTGTGATTGAGTAAAGCATTACTTAGTGGCAACGTTATTTCCCTTTGACTTAATATTTCAGGCCGATTGATTTCTTCCTTAAAGATATCACAAAACCTGCTATTACATTTCAATAATGTTGCAGCTAAACAAGATGTTGTCTTTCTTACAGAGTTTGCCTCAAAAAATTTTTTGAAAACATCATCACTCACTAAACTAACTTGTTGTGGTTTATTTTCAAAATATTCTGTTAACACTTCTTCGATTTCAGTTAGATTAGGTATTATGTCTTTCGTAGATAGCAACGTTGTATACAATGTCATACACTTCTTCAAGATTTCATCCGGCAATTCTATCGACACCGACACCGAATACTTGTGCATTAAGACTCGTAATAATTTAAGTACAATGCTAGGCTCTTTATCTTCTTTGATAAACGCGTTTGTATCCACAGAAAATATATGATCAAACATTTTGTAATCATTTTCTTTAGATAAACCTATGACTTCCAGAACTTTGAGAGTTAGATCGCTGTTAACATTTTTCTTCTTTTTTATTTTAATCAACACTTTTAAAATTTCACTATAAGTTTTTTGCTGGTAAGACTTGAGAATAAAGTGCTTTTTCTCTAAGTATCTAATAATATCTGCGTTTTGTTCTATAATTTGGAGTAATAATTGTGTTACGAGAATGTTTGACGAATTTTTGCTCAAATCAATTGGTTGAAATAATTTTAGGAAATGAGCGTTTTTGAACAGATTTAAAATTATACTTCTGCATATATTCACCATGTGGAACTTCTTTCCTAAAGCAATTATAGTCTCAAAATAAAGGGATATTATTCTTTGCTGTTCTACCGACAGCTGGTCCATACTTGCCAATCTTACTGCACAAAACATCAAATATTTCGACCATATAAATAAATTGGAACTATTTAAGGGCTGAGAATAATCTATTTTGTATTTAGTTCCATTAATCTCCAGATCATTTACGTCACCTCCTTTTGTTAACACTGAGAAAATCCCGGTTAAAGGTATTTCTTTATTTTCTATTATAGATTCGGAGAGATTTCTAAGTGTTTCCTCTGAACTAGTGTTCTCGGGGAAAACAATTGGCTTCACCATCCACTCGGCGACATAACTCCGGATATCTAATTTTGAATCACCTATCAAAACCTCAGTGAGCTCCGGTGAATAGTTACAATGTAACAAATTAGAAACGTACAGACATAAAAACGGCTTCAAATTCTTTTTAGCGTCTCTATTATTTTGTATGTACTGCATACATCCAACAATAAATGTCGAAGGTATTTTCTTCTCCAAAAACACACTTTCGTCAGTATTTTTGTCGTGCATTAAATCATTGAAGAGATTGTCTAAACTTATTTTGCAGTTTTCGTCGGAAATTTCAAAATTTACGACTTGATTTCTAATATGTTCTGATAATTCTTTGCCATTTGACAAAACGTGTTCTATTATATCTCCTACAAGAGATATTGGATTGACTTTAGAATTTTTTAACGTGTATAATATTAAATGGATCTCATCTTCGTCACTTTCAAATATCTCTGTGTTTCTGAAAAATAAATGCAAAGTATCCTTTGCGTTAATCCACGTTTCGTTATCATCAGTAAACACTTCTAACATAATTAAAAATAACTCTTTAAACATCGGATTTCGTAATGTTAATGCAGAATTATCCAGTAACAACCATAATGAAACTACTTTGAATTTCAAAAGCGACAGATTTCCTGTTGGCAAAGTTTTAGAAAATTCCAGGACTTTCTTCAAATCTATAGTACCTTCTAGAGCTTCAAATGAATTTGGATATGTATAATTGTATAATAACAATAAATCTATTAAAATCAGTAGCGAATCTGCTTTATTGACCGACGGCAATCTAAAATCTTGTGAAGTTTCTAAATCATTCTTGTCAACCGTATCATTTATTAACGAAACAATTACGCTCGGTGGCGGCATATGTTTTGGAAGAAAACTATCTAATTTGTTCTTTAATTCTACGAATTTTATATCAGAATCTTCCAATTCTAATATTTTCATATATTTTTTAAGAGTTTGCAACATTTTAACTAATACTTTTATACAATAAATGGATATTGTCAAATCTTTTGATATACCCAAATTAATTAATTTTAAAATAGGTACTGGCATTGTTATGAAACGTACAAAATTAGCTGTTTGAGAGACGTTAAGATTATTAAGTCTTGATATTAATTTCTCTGGTTTAAGAGTTTCTAGAAGTTTTACAGTAAAATCTATGGTTTTCTCCCATACAGATGAATGTTGTGGTTGGAAATTTTGTTCTATCACACCAATTATAGCTCTATGAAGATCTGGGCATTTGTATATTATTTGTAGTATTACGTCACATTGTTTTTCGTTGTCCCACGGCCGTTTTAATAATTGCAACGTTTTATATAAATTCTGATTTTTATTTGAGTCACTTGTTCCTAATGTATTGTCAATAAAATAGAGCCCAAGTTTATGAGATGTAAATAAAGTTAGTATTATATCTGACAGTAAGGCCATGATGTCTTCTTGAGATTCAGGTCTACGTTCAATCTCCGGTGGACCTTTCCATGTAAAAATTTTTAACATATTGTGTAATACTTGGTGACTGAATGTTTTTAGTTTCAATGTTTTAGATATTAATGGATTCTCTATAACATTCTTTTTGAGAATATTTAAAAACATAAGCACAGCATCTGCCTCATCTTGAACCAAACCTGGAATTACTAATCCTAGTAGGCCTTGTTTTTCTAACAATGCTTTAATAAGTGGCAAGTGACCATCGACAAGAAAAGACGTCATGAAATGAACAAATGCAGTTCTCACATTATCTTTCTCCTTATAATTTGGTTTTTCAACAACATGTTGTAAATTTTTAGGTGTCATTGGTAGTTGATTTAAGATTTCCACACCTAAATCTGAATTTAAAGTCACCATGGATGTAAAAAGATTTAATATTATTTTCCTGTGACGAGGCCCCGAGTTTTCACTGATCATAATTTCAACAGTTGATATGAATGTATTTAAGAAATATCTACATGCTTCTTCGGTTATAGGTATCATATGCGGTAAATCAGATTGAACTTTCAGTACGATTAAATGGAACAAATGGAAGGTGGGAGTAGCTAATGTCAAATTTTTTTTATTATCTTGTGTTATCTGACGTAATATTTCATGTGAATTTCCACCAATTTTCAAATATGCTAACATGTAATCTGCATCTGCATCTGGGTTTAGACACACTTGTAGAAATTGTGTCAAAGCTGAAATGTACAAAAAAATCAATAAGCTTAAATAAAATTTACTTTTATTTGTACACATTACTTTAACACTGTAAGCAAGATATGTATAGAGTGGAACAAAATAAATAAAACTAATAAACCAGCAGCCTCCAATTATAATTCTTAGAAACATACACAATGTATTTAAATGACAATTTCACTACAATATATTAAAACTGTTTGTAATAATAACTGTAGTGAAATATTTAATTGGACCGTTTATTTTGTAAGTGGTGTAAGTCCATTTTTGAGATATGAAAAATGAGCTATCACGTAATTCATGCTTAATTTAATGTAATTTTTTTATATATAACTAGTCCGTGTTTAATTTCTCAAAAAAAAGCCATGTTTTGAACAACTTAAAATTGGTTGGTAAATGAAATTGCATAATCATCGACATACTTACCTTTCATTTTCTCGAAACAAAAGAAAATGGACTTACACCACTCTCAAAATAAACAGTTCAAGTATAGGTTATTTTTCAAATTATGCAATTAATTAGTAGTAAAATATAAAAACATCACTTTTGTTTATGAAATGCTTTGTCTAATATACAATGCAGTATTCCAAACATTTCAATAATCCAGGATCAGATCTCTGGTATTTCACGGCATCTGATTAGTGAGAACCTTTTTTAATTTGTTTCCCCTTGACATTTTATTTAGGTAGGCATAGGGAGTCCAATGTTTAGACACTTCAAAGTCAAATAATTTTATTCAAATAAAAAGTTACATGCTTAATTTTATGAATTTCAAATAATTTACCACTGGTTTACAAAAGTTACCTATGAAGAAATGGCACAAGACACTCAGGGATTTTTTTTTATTGATCTTAGTAGTTGATTTTTTAAATCAATTATTTACAAATTTTCTTTTACTTATTTATGACAATACCTTTAAATAATGTTCATTTTCTTATTGAAAAAATTGCCCACACGCCACCGAATTTTTGAGAGATTCGCAAAACCCTGGTGCTTTGCCTTTTTACCAAAAAAAGAGGAAATAAAACATTATATAATTCTTTGCCGGCTCTTCTCAGCAGAACTGCCTTCCGAACCGGTGGTAGCTTTTTGTTCATATGTTCATCGACGATTCAAAAGTGCTTATTATAAGTTTATTTGAATAAAGAATATTTTGAATTTGAATTTTGAATACTACCCACAACTGTCGCTATTACAGTCTCACGCTTGTACCACTGCGCCAATAGTGGCGCCAGGCCATAGGGCCTCAAGTGAATTCTACTGTATATGTTTATAAAATATAAATAAAATAGTAACAGATTTTTTAAGTAACAATAATAACTAACCCATTGTTTGGCCTTGCTTTCCTTGTATTTCTTTCCTAAAATGCTTTACATCAAATAATCGAGGCCTATCTGGTTTTAACATATCTTTATTAGTGTCGTCTTCATCATGAGGTTGTTCTTCGCTATCAAATATTTCGGCATTTTCTGAATTAATTTCCCCTTTAGCCTTCTTAGGTTTATCTTTAGATTCACCATCATATTTTCTTTTACCCATTTTTTATAATAAATGCATTAATGTACTACAAAAATACAGGAAACTAAAACTAAAACACAACACGTGCAATTGTTATGATATTTTGACAGCCACACTTTGACGTTGCTCATTTGACATTTAACAAACGTGCTAACTACAGAAAAAAAATACTTATAGATTTGAAAAAATACCACAGATGTATACATATAATAAACATGTATTGTAAACAATGGTCTAACCACCGAGGACGCAAAAGATCGTGCAAAGTGGAGTAGGTTAAGTAGGAAGGCAGACCCTGGTAATAGCCGGGATTAATGCCAGGAAGAAGAAGAATAAACATGTATTGTTGCGCATGGAAGATGTATTAAAAATATATTGTTTGTGGTATTTATCAATATCAATATATTCTATATATTGAATCTAAAATAATGTTAAGGCCGTCACGGTGCAGGGGCACAAGGGTGTGTCTGCGACGGTTTTGGGCTCTATTACCACTCGGGAGGATGAAATATTGTGTATAAATATTTGCATATCTACGCTCTGTTGAATTTCCACCTCTCCAAAAACTCGGCGGGAAGTGGGGAACGGAGTATCTTAGCACAAGGTTCCTTCTGCCTACTCTCCTGTGTGCAGGATACAGCGTGAAGCTGATTTTGAAAACGTTATTAAAAAATATCACTTTCATTGCGTGTTGAGTGGCGGAACTCAACACCGCCCTTTGCCTCGACACCAGAGCGAAGAAATGGAATTATAAATTTTAAATAAATATTTCACTTCCTCCTGGGGATCTAACGGACAACCAGTCAGCTTACAGTCACACTTAGTGCCCCTGCGGCACGACTGCTTAACTGATTTAAATACAGTTATCACTGTTTTATTTCGGCAAACTTCCCATAACATTTAGTGTTTGTTTTCTTTCGTTCGGTAGATAAATAAAACAGTTATATTAATTATAAATTATATTGTTCAAAAAAATGCTATGAGGTAACCATTTTATTTTGAAGTATTGATATTTTTAAAAATGATTATGTTAAAAGAAATTAAATTAATTCAGATTAGGGAATAAATAATTGTGTAGTTCACGTGCGCGCTGTACAAATCAAAACTAAAAATATATTACGTACCATATTTAACGGACAATAACGGTATACCTTGGCCTATACGGTATAGACTGTACCGTACCTACTTCTTGACCTAATGTGACGTTAACCTTTGCGAGGTAGCCAGTCTGCGCCTACTTCTCTCGCCACAGCTATTGTCATTAACCTCTTCATGGAGGGCATGGGGGATCCTAATTCGTTTTAAGTCAGCTTCCGCCAGTATCATCGTTACTGTGATTTCATAGTCAAACGAGGTTTACCACTGCTTCTCTTACCGCTTACCAACTAAGCTACCAACTACTGCGGGCAACAGCGATCGATATGGTTGTTAGTAATAATTGCTAATTGTTTCATATATTATAAATGGTAATATAATATATATTTTTAACAAATAATTATTAATATATAAAGAACCATAAAAAAAGAAAGAAAATACATAGAAAATAACATTTTTATTTAGATTAAATAACAGGGATTACCCTGTTTGCTATTAAGCAATGTTTTACATTTGCTTTTCATATGTAGACATTGTTGCCAAAAAATATATTTATTATAAAAGAATATACTTAATACAAAAAAATACCATTAATAATAATATGAATCGTAAATTTATTATTATTATTTCTTTACCTACTAATTTGGACAATATATTAATATATATTTGTACATTTATTTTGATGAAATTATTTAAATTTTAAATAAACATGTTCTTATTAGAAAAACAAAACAAGTCACAAAAAGAAACAATATAAGTAAAAAAACATGCTTCGTATTTAGATTGAGTTCAAAATATAAATACCCAAGTATGATTTAAATATTACTCAGAATCATTTATTAGTAACTAATATTACATTTATATAATAATATGCTCTCTGAGCATTTATAGTCACAAAAATAGTTAACAAATAAAAAAATCAAGAGACTTAAGTGTTTTAAAAACAATATAAAGGATAGCAATATCAAAATCTTAATTCTTTTTCATGCAAATCAAAGTCACATTAAACAAAACAGAGAGCTTTACAAACTACAGTTAAAGTTAAAATTAAAATAATTATAAATTAACTAAAATTTGGTTTTCATTTATAAAATCTAAGATATGAAATATTTTCTATTTTGGGCCCTTAATAATATTTTCAAAGTCCGGTTCCAATTTACGAATCCTTTCCAATAGGACATTTGGTAAATATTCAGTTTTATCTGTAAATTAAAAAAAGAAAAATATTGACTCACTTATAATAATTAAAAAAGTAAAACAATATATATATATATATAAGCAGATTGTATTTAAAACAAATAAAACGTTTATATGTATACAAAAATTATTCTAATATTTATGTACTGGCAACATTTAGAAGTACCATATTGTGGGATTTTTTTTACAGCTACATTTGTAGCTGTTAAAAATGATTTGTTATTTCACTACAATAATTTAATGTCAAAGACAATTTCAGAAATATGTTGTGTTTATTTTATAACTATTATTTATATTATCAAGTTTAGTGTATTTTAAGAAAAAAATAAAGTTTTGTTAATGGAGGGCTGATGAAATATTGATAAATGTAAGTTTAACATAGTACTTACGTACGTACTTATTTACATTTTTTTTGTTTTTTATATCAGGGTGTCATTTTATTCCTTTAATGAACTTAATATTCAATTTATTTGTTCCTATGTTATTCGTCCGCTTGAAAGTAAATGATTTCAAAATGTAGGTCGTGTTTTTGTAGATTTATGTCAACGGATTATATAACATTATAAAACTAATACTATAATATAAAACTAATAATATATTTTAACCAACTCCTTTTATACACATTAGTGTGTGAAAGATATTTTTAAATTTAGTTAAATAATTGGCATTTAATTTCTTTTAATGTTTTTTTATGAATAATATTGTCTTTTAAAAAGCTTCATGAAAATATACCAACAAAACTATGCAAAATGTATTAACCGTATCGAAACTTCATGCGACATGATTTCTTATCACGAATAATTGTTATTTTGGCTTCATTGAGGATAACAGACATCAGAAAATAATTTTACGCACTCCATTCCCCACCACATCTAATTTTCGAGACATTATAAGTTGAGTGGCGGAACAAAGCGCCGCGTATTGTCTTGTTAGCCAAAGCGACGAAATGAAAATGATTATTTCCTCCCAGTGGGAATCTAATCCGCCATGACCACTGCGATGACCTCTGAACAATAGATTCATCAAGCTTATTTAAATTTCGTATAAAACTTCATGTAAGTATTTTTTTAAATAAAAAAATATGAGATCGTCGTCGTTGTGGATTGAATCTGTACTGTTCGTCTCATATACTCGTTCTGTCAATAAGGCAAAGCACCGCGTTGAGTGCCGCAATTCAACCTGCAATGTCAAGAGAATTTGGCGGAGAGTGGGAAATGGAAGCGTCTTAATGGGAGCGGATCGTTTTAACACTAGGTTCCCAGGTTCATTCTGATTAGGAGTTAGGAAAAAAATCCTCTTTTAATAAGTATACTCAAATAACCTAATGGCAATTTAAGGCAATCCGTAATGAGTGACGGATCTAAATGTCGCGTGTTGCGCTGACACGTCAAGGAAATGCAAATAATTTAAATGTAAACCAAAATAAATAAATTATACATACCATCAAAGTAAACGATTTCGCATTTACCCTCATATTCTGGTGCTTTTACGAGAATCTCCAAAGTATTGCAAAAATCTTCGACTACTTCTTGAGGGTTCACGTTATCTAATACTATTTAATGAAATATTTTATTAATAAGAAAAGGCAAAATATATTTTAATTTATTAATTTATTTTATCTTCACAGAGCATATAAAATTTATAGTATTAAGACACTCCGTTTTACATTTCCACCTTCTTAGAGATATTATCTGTTTTGCTTAACCAGATCAAGAAATTAGTTATAATATATAATTGCTTTGAATAGGAATCGAACACACACAAGCATTGAGGTGTTTTTTTGCTTTACATTGTATAGCATGGTAGGCCATAGGGAACCTGGGGACTTAATATTAAGTCACTGTAGTCCCTTTAAGATATTTGTGTTCCACACTTTCCCCCGAATTCTGGAGGCATTACGTATTGCGGCGTTTCACTTTAACACCAGAGAGGGAAAATGAAAATAGTTCCTTTCCCTGAGTGAGAATAAAACTCACAATCGTCGTGTTTAAAGCCAGATGTTTCGCCACGACGAGAGAATGATACATTTAATATTTTAATTTCTCGCTCCGGTAACGTCTTAATTAGAACGGATCATCTTAACACCAGGTTCCCAGGTTCCCTCTGCCTACCCTACTAATCTCTAATCTAATTCTCACCATCGCTGAGCGCTCGTCGGCTCCTGGCCTTATACAGGGTGTGCAGAGGCGTGGCGCACTCCACCACGATGTGCACGGGCGTAGAGTCCGGACGGTAGATCTTGTACGCGGAGTTGCGGTACGAACGGTTCTTAACGCCGGCCACGTCTTTCTCTACGTCTTCTAATGACTGAATAGGTGTAAACTTTTTTATGTATTATAAATTTCTTTAAAAATGTAATACGGATATTATAGTTAAGAAAACAATCAAAAAGACAATCTTTATATTTTTTATATAGAACAAGCGATCTTTGAAGTAACATTTTCAACTGTAGCGTAGTCTTAGGCCTTCTGTTAACTTTACTTATGATTGTCAAAAATATTATCATTGCTAATAAACAAATCAAAATACATTTTAATGTCATTTCTGGAAAAAAAACCGCTAAAACAGCGAAAACAGATATATGTAGTGCTAATACTTTTACAATTATCCAACTGATCTAAAATACATATAAAATAAATCAAATAATAAAGAAGCCAGTCGTGGCGCAGCAGCACAAAGTGTGACGCCACTCAACACGCAATTCCTCCAATTCTGTCCCATCTGACTTCCCTGCTGTGTGCGGGATACAGCGTGAAACTGCTCATATACATATAATCTATTTCTATATATAAAAGGACTTGTCCTCACTGACTGAGGTAAGACGCCCGCACAGCCGTAACCGCTATTGGTAGAAACGTGAAATTTGGACAGATGTTTACTTTCGTAATCTGGACATCCACTAAGGGATTTTTAAAAATATAAACCCTAAATGGGTGAAATAGGGGTTGAAAGTTTGTATGGAAAAAAAATTAAATCGGCATCGATTTTTATAAAAACTTTAATTTAGATTTTTAAAAGTATTTAATTGAACACATGTTTCATCGTTTTCTAGAATTCTCGTCCTAAGGGTGCAAATAAGGGGTTGAAAGTTTGTATACATTTTTTTTTTAATCGGCACCAATTTTTATAAAATTTGAAATTCAGGCTCTTTAAAGTATTTAATTAAACACATGTTCCATGGTGTTTTAGAATTCACCTTCTAAGGGTGCAAATAAGGGGTTGAAAGTTTGTATGGAAAAATCTTTAAATCGCCACCGATTTTTATAAAATTTTAAATTTAGACTCTTAAAAATATTTCGTGCACGAAACATTACACATGTTTCGTGGTTTATAAGAATTCACCCCTAAATAAGCATGCGAAGCTGCGCGCGTCCGCTAGTATTTTAAATATAGCTTTCAAATAGCCCTTACCTTCATAGCCTCCAAATACGGTAGATTCTTGTTTTTCCTATTAAATTCACACAAATCTGGCGGGCAGAATAAAGATTTGGTGCAAACGATGAATAGGCGTTTGACCGGAAACACAATGCCTTGTGTCGCTTCGTACCTATCGATGTTTCTGACGAAGCCCACGAAGTCCGCCCCATCATTGGGAATAACATGCACTAAATATCCTTCTACGAAACTGCAGGCCATACCTTTTCCATATGTCACTGTGTCTTTTAATTCCTGGAACTTTATATTTTTGTTATAGAACTCCAGTGTGAAGCTGATTATTATGATTATGGGTGAGAATCGAACACACAACCATCACATTTGCTATGAGACATTGACTGACTGATATTGATTTTTATAAAAAAAATTATTAATATCAACTATACTTTTTACTTTTGTATTTTACATTTTTTTAGTTTTACTCTATCCTCATATTATAACGGGGTCGGCAAAGGGAATCTAATATTAGGACACCCTATACTCCACTTTCCACCGAATTCTCAAGGTATTGTGTGTTGAATGGCAGAACTAAACACTGCACTTTGTTTAGTTACCAGAACGTGGAAATTAAAATATTTTTAATTTATTTCCAGAGTGCGAGAGGGTATCAAACCCACAACCCTATACAGTCAGACGCTGTAATAAAATATAAATACACTTACGATTTCAGGACTTTTGTATACAATAAATGCGATAATTAAACCAAAAAAATCATATCCGTAAATAGTTTCCTCCATAAGCATCAATATCGATGTCGATACAGCGTATATTATTAAATAAAATTTAATTTTCTCTAAAACTGTAGTCAAGTCGAAGCTTTTATTATTTTTAAGCTTATGATACAGCAAAAGACCGAGTTTGTACAACATCTCTATAGTTAATAGATTTGTGCTCCATTTCCCTGTAACAAAATACATTAAAATAAATATTAGAAACATTTACCTATATGTTAAATTTAATTCTCAGTGAATTATTTTCATTCTCTCTCTTTAATAATAAGACGAGCATGACGTTAAGTTTCGTCATTCACCACGCAAGGGTTCGAAAATTGGTTTGTGGTGGGGAATGGAATATCTCAACATTAGGTTCCACCTGATTATCTTACTATGTGTGAGATTTGGCGTGACGCTATATAAATAATACCAGAAGCGATTTTCGATCTGAGACAATTCTCTTACATTGTTATTATTTTAATTCTTGTGTCTACTGGCGGAACACAAAGCCGTCGCTTTTCCTCATTAGTAGAGGGAAAAAAATATATATATTACTGCCTAGAATGAGAATCGAACTTACAGCCGTTTCGTTTAATGTCGCAGGCAGCCCCTGTGCTACGACGGCCTCAAATAAAAAAAACATCGTAATATCGTTTCAAAGATAACTTTTTTTTAAGTATATTTATTTTCTCTTAAAAAAAATGAAAGCATTGCATATAGTCTAACACCAAACAAGTAATTCACAGCAGTGTAAGCATTATTAATTTAAATGATAACAATAAATAGTGTTTACAGATTATCACTATTCTCAGAACAGGAAACAATAATAGCTTTATATGAACTGTGTGTATAATTATGGGAAATTTAAGCTATGGTAAACATGGGTATAGTGTTTCAGGTTGATAAACATTATTTTTTTATATTATGCTTAGGCTTGCTATTCATTAATATACATAATATCTATACTAATAATAAAATAATAATGGATCAGTGTCTGTACATGAAAAATATATAAAAAATATGTTATTGGCGCCTTTATTAATGTAATAGGACCCAAAACAATTATTTTAAACATTTTTCCAAAAATGAACAAACGTTCACACTAATCTCAGGAACAGCTTAACCAATTTAAACCCAATTTTCACTATTGGATTCTAGCTAACTTCATTTAACATTTAGTATTTATTTTACTTCAATTGATTCACAAATAAATAAGTTCTGTAAATATACTTAGTTGCATAGTTGAATTTCACAATATTGCTAAAAAAATAAGTGTTTTATTGAATTGGCTAATACTTTAAAATTATACTATTATTATATCATGAAAGTAATTGAGATAAGAAAGTCAAAGTCAAAGTCAACCAGAACCAGTCAGATCCTACTGTGCCCCAGACAGTAGGTTCAAAAAAAATAATTAAAATGATTTATTATAGCCTATAGTCCTTCCAACCAGGTGGACCGACAACCTCAAAAAGACAGTGAGCATTCACTGGATTTAAAGGGCAAGGACCGGACGGAGTGGTGAGCATTAGGGGAGGCCTAGACCGAGGCCTGTATCGAGCAGTGGACTTTGAAGGATGATGGATGATAGTTCTTCCTATATATTATTATATTATTATTATTATTATTATTATATATTCTTTATTGCACATAAAAACACATAGGAAATACAAAATTAAAAGTTTAGTTAGCAAAGGTGGGCTTATTTCTAAAAGAAATCTCTTCCAGCCAACCAATGGAAGTGGGTGACTGTCAAATAGCGGGAAGAGAGTACAGTGCAGTTATCAAAGGACAAAAATCACTAAGAATTTAAATAAAAAATAATAATCACAAAAAAGAGTAAATACATATCCAAATACATAAATAGATACATATACACTATATTTATAAATACAGACTATATATAATACATATATACTAAATTTATGACAACATACTAGTATATATAAATAAACACATATATATAAATACGTAATGTGCGGTTGTCATGCTCAAGAAAAAAAAGTAGGTAGGTACTAGTTTATAATACTAGTTCATACTAGCAAATGAATGTTTTTTAGCTAGGATTTGAAGGACAGTAAGGAAGGACTTCTTTGGATAGGGATGGGAAGTTGGTTCCAAAGTGATGCAGCGTACACAGTGAAAGACTTATGGAAGAATTTGGTACTGCTCATAGGTATATCGAGCGCCGGAACGACGCACGACCGCCTAGAGCGTGAAGGACGGGGGAGAATATTGAAGCGGGAACGTAGGTAGTTAGGAAAATTTTGGTAATTGAGGATCTTGAAAAGTAAGGTAAGGATGTGCATATCACGGCGAAGACGGATTGGGAGCCAATTAAGTTGAGCACGAAATTGAGAGACGTGATCATACTTACTCAGGCCAAACACAAAGCATATGGCGAGATTTTGAAGTCGCTCTAATTTGTTAAGTAGCTCCTCATTCGCATCCAAATAGCAAACGTCAGCGTAGTCGAGAATTGGAAGGAGATTGCATCGCGCAAGCATAATTTTTGTTTTGTGAGGGAGGAAATATTGGAGACGCCTAAGGGAATGGAAGGAGAAGTGCATGCGCTTGCTGATTGCATTGATATGTGGTGCGCAAGACATGTTACAATCAATGATAAGACCCAGATTTCTAACTTCGCTACAAAAAGGAATCGGTTCTCCAGAGTAGCGAATCGCTGGCACAGAATCCCAGTCGATTTTTTGTCTCAGCCTACTGCTGCCTATAATAATAGTCTGTGACTTTCTAGGGTTGATTAATAGACCAAAA
>DWNA01000359.1:0-25246 GCA_018249835.1 Heliconius besckei | reverse complement strand
AAATTCCCGTCTTAGCGAGCACCTACGTCCTATAAATAACTGCTATGCAAAATTTGAGATTCCTAGCACTTGTAGTTTCTGAAATTTCGTGATGAGTGAGTGACCTTTCGATTTTATAAATATAGATGACAGATATGCTTTAAAGATTTCAAAAGCAGATTACCTAACATCCGTACCGATCTTCAGTTCGGACATAAGGTGGGTGATAGTTCCTGCTTTGGAGTCCAATTCTTTATTTCGAGCCTCGATTACTTTCATCAAATCTTTAATTTGCTCTTCTGACGACTCGCTAAATTTATTTAGGTAATATTTTTACTATAGACTTTGTTGATATATAATTTAGTACAAAAAACGAACGTAGCAGAATTTGTATTTTTAAGTTTAATATTTTTATTTTTTACATTTTTAAAACTGTTGTTCCATATTAAAGACAAAAACTACACGAAAACTACTACTATAAGTAGTATCTTAGTATCAAGTATCAAATAGTATCTTAGTATCTTAAACGTAACGCAATTCCAACTTACGATTTTCTTTTAACTGACCGACCGAACGACCAGAGGCGCGGGTTCAACTCCAGCTACGTTCATTTGTTGTATATTTTTAATATATGTACTAATTAATTTTAATACTTTTTACATGGCATGAAACGTAATTTAAATAATTTAGTAAAGAGCCAAATAAGGCATCATTCGGTTTTTTTTTATTTAGAAAAATGGGTTATACTTTGAAACTTGTATATTTTTTTACACTTTCGCTTACTATTGATTTTATTTAATACAAGCAAAATATGTCGGAAAATATTTCTTCTTCATTAACATAAGCAACTTAAAAATACTCACCGATTTACTTTGTGTTCATTTTCAATGGCCATCAGTTTTTTATGTAAATTATCTGTATTAGCGGTGAGTTCTTCTATATTTTTAAATTTCTCACTTAATTGATCAGTGGTTTTGTTTAAATTTGTGATTATTTCGCGTTTTTCTTCATCAATTGTCGATATTTGTTCATTTAATTTATTAATGTCTTCTTTATACGACAACAAAAGCTGAAAATTTTAAAATATTTATTAGTTCGGAGACCCAACTTTATTTAAGTTAGTTTAAAATTATATTTTATAATTACTTTATTATTTACTCAGACTTATATGGACTCACCGCTTCTTGTTGGCTTATTTCTTTTGATAGATGTTCTTTCTCTTTAATTAATCGTCCGATTTCGTTCTTTTGTAAATCATTTATATTTGCACTTTCCTAAAGAAATACGAAGTAAAGAATGAATAATAGTTTTTTAAATTAGATATTTAAATGTTCCTATCGTCGTAGTATAAAAATATTCCGAAATATTACCAGTAAGTGTGTATTTGAATCCGATTCGAGGGAATGTTTATATTAAAAATATTTTAGTAGTAATCGATTTTAAAGGGGCACTTGCTGCACAGGATTATGATTCCTATATAAACAAGCGCGAGTTGGGTTTGCCCACCGACGGTTCCGTACAAAAAACTAGAAGTCCAGGAACTTTCCCTGAAATTCGGCTTAGCCACCAGAACTAGCGGCTTTAATACCAAATTTTGCCCGCATTTAAGGCTATTATTATTTAGGATTTCTTTGAAGATGCGCTTTTCCTAATTTGCATTGTACAGAAGTAAAAATAATAACAAAGAACTACAGTATGGTCAACGAGACGTGGCCGCCCCCCTGATGATAGCTGTATATGAACAAATAACAATGGAATGGAAATTTTAGTAAGCCGAACTTCAAGACGACCACGATTCATCGACTGTAGTAGTACCTGCAGTTTATCTTTTAAATCATGTATAACAGCAGTAGATATCGCCTTCTCTTCCTCCAGCTTGGCTAACTTCTCTTGATAGATGTTATTCCGTTCGCACATCGTTCGTTCTTGATTGTTTATAGCTTCTTTCAACGAGTCATTTGTTTCTGTAGCCTTTTTTAAGCTAAATAATGAAATTAATTAATAATGAAATAAATAAATTAACAATGAAAAAGCCTACTAGTGTTCATAAAAAATTGTTGGGTGCTGTAACGTAACAATGCTTTATAAATAGTATTCATGGTAATATTAATAACAGTCAGTATCAATGCCGCTTTGTCTTCTTACCAGATCGAAAAAGTGTAAATAGTTTATCATCCCAATTAAGAAACCCAATATTGTCGCTCTCGGAGTCGAGCGTTGTCCTACTGCACCACGATGACTTAATTTAATAGTGTTATAACATAACTAATAAACATACTCATTCGCTTGTTTCATAAGTGTATTATTCGCGTCAGCGCTTCGTATATTGTACTCCTGGAGGAGCTCCTTCTTTTCCTTTTGTAGATTTGCAATAATTTCTTGCATCTATGATACATAAAATACTTAGAAAAATATTTTTTTTAAAAACAATGTATTTATTGTAGTATAGCTACTGCTTAAAAACATTTTCTTATTAAAGCTAGTCGAAATTTTTGTATTGCTTCATAATCATTGGCGATATCACATAATAGAATTAAGAGTTTCGACTCATGCCACGTTCAAACTTTTATTTTGCCCATTTTTATAATTTTTTCGTACTATGACCGTTCAAAAAATAATAATATGTAAGAAGTAAAAACAACATACAACTAGAGTAATAACCCTAATTAAAGTAAAAAAAGAAGCACCTTTTGAATATCAAAACTGCATAAATCTAGTTTCTGTTTCAGTTCCATGACATTGCTGGTAAGGTGTTCCTTGTCGCCGAGCACCGTCTCCAGCTTATCCTTCAGCTCGCGGACCTCCGCTTCCGCTTGCTGGCGCGTGGACGATAACAGCTGCAACAGCTGCGCGCTGTGCTCTTCAGTCACCCTGACTGTATAACAGTATTAGTGTGTTAGTTTGTGTTTTTTTAGTTTATATATTTAATTCTCTTTCTAGTCCCGTTATACCTACTGAGTCGGGTTTCCTTATCATGTGGCGCCCTGTATTTCGTTGACATGTATACGTTAATTCGTATGTTTAATCTCAAATTTATAATTTTTGCCAAAAATTAAAAATTGATATTTTCAGACAAAATAATTAATAAAATTATCGTTGTAAAATAAAACGCCATTTGTTAAGAACGACTTTAGATATCCACAAAGTCAATTGAGATCTGAGAGCTACCTTACCACCGCACATACCTTTATCCTGCAATGTATCAATCAAAAGCTGTGTCTGATCATCTTTCTTCAGCTGCTTCTGTGTCAGTTCCTGCACCTCCTGGCCCGACTTCTGGAACGCGGCACTCAGCGCGCCGTGGTCAGCCTTACACCTGAGCAGAGTCTCCTTCAGCGTGTTGCCGTAGTCCTCGAGCACGTCGCATAGCTCGCGATTACTGCTTACTCTATACACGAGGAGGAAATATTGTTACAACTATTTTTTTTAACTATTTCACACTATTTTAGAAAACGTATAATAAATTGTAAAAAAATTGCATTCTCTTTTGGCGAATTATAGTTCTAAACCATTTCTTCTTTGGGCAGCGGAAATTTGTTAAAACCTCCCACAGAAATATCTGCTTGTTTTTAAATTGCCAACATAAATAAATTGTAAGTACTCAACTACGTGAATCGCGTGACTCGTGAGACGTAAACGTGGACAATGTTTTTAATATTTTTTTTAGCTTTACTCTATTGAAACAAACTAACCCGCTCACAAGTCTATAACCATAAAGACACTTTTATTCCGCACTTTCCGCCGAATTCTGGAGACATTGTGTGTCGAATTGAGGAACTCAACGCCGCACTTTGTCTCGTTAACAGAGCGAGAAATTGAAAACATTTCATTTAATAAACGTCAAATTAGATTGCTACTAATGTACGACGTCATTATTACCAATATACTTAATTTGGAATTTTATAATTCCCTCGTGATCTGTTGTGACATTGTAATATACCTAAGTTATAATACGGTTAAATTATCTACCAATTATATATAACAACATTCTTTAAAAATATACTTACTTGTTTAAAATTTCTGGACGACGACGTAATTCGTCCTGATATTGCCCAGATATGGTTTCATGCTGCATCTGCAATTCCACCATGTTCTGTTGTAGCCTCTCATGGCTACCTCCGACTTGCTGCAATTTTTCTTTTAACTCCCAATATGCCGTGTCTTGTGCTACCTATAAGAAATATTATATTTATCTTATTTATAATAGAATCGTAACGGATTGGTGTCTGTACGTAGAAGATACATAAGCAAAATGATGGCATTCAATAATGCACCATAAGCGAAAAGTTTTTTTTCATCACACTAATCTCTTTTTTAAGTTTTATCCCATAATAAGGAGAGAAAAATATATCTTTAATGCATATAAAAATTTCAAAGTAGCGGGGTTCAGGCTCGGACTCGCTTCACCCTTTAACCATAACGGCATAAAACGTTCGAGAATTGTATATATTATCATATCTTATACGCGCTGCTAACAACTTCTTCATGATGTTTAGTTTTAAATGTTTATTTTATTTATTTTTGTATATAAAAATATACCTGCCTTTAATTTTATAATTTTTGTTGCCTCCCTTGAAACTTTTTCTCGAAGCTTCTCTGCTTCCTCATTTATTCTTTCCCTACTAGCATTTCTTTTTATTTCCTCCATTTTCGCTATAAAAGATTAAAAAAAATATAAACAATCCAAGTGTTTAATAAGAAAAATAAACTATGTATAGAAAAATAAAGTATTCTGACTTGGTTTTAAAATCAGCCACTCGCCAGAGAAAACAGAAAATGGCGGGAAAATGAACTTAAGCTTATTATGTTACGCTCACACGCTTGTACAAACTAGTCAAGCGTGAGTCCGTCCTTGCCAAATAACAAATGCATGAAATAAAAAAGTGTTGATAAATTTATTAAGCAATATTCCAACACCGTTTAGTTTTCAATATTCATTACCTATATATCTCGTACCTCTTCGTTCATTTCCAAATTTTGTTGGTTTATTTTATTTACCTTTTCATGACTTACATTTTTCTTTTTTTTTATTATTTCCTTTTTTTCATTCATTTCGGGCATTTCCTTTTTTTTTAAAATTAAATATTAGCTTAAAGTACAGTATGTCAATATAGTATGCAGTTCAGTTCTTAATTTATGGAATTAAGTGTAACATTAAAATCAATATTTACTGTACGTGACCGCACTATGCCGAAATTATTCATTATATTATCCATTGCCATTTGAGTACAAAATATAATAAACTCATCTCCATCTAGTAACATATTGACGTTTGACCAAAGAGCATATTATGTCATATAATAGTATGCAATACAAGTAGCTCTGTCAACTGTCAAGTAGGTAGCGTTCAACGTGAACATCTTGATTATTTCATCATTGTTTTAAACATTGTTTCTTATTAATAATATTTTGGTAGTATAAATAAAAACACATATAAAGGTATGTACATTATTCTATATAATATAGAAGAGTCATGATCGATTATAATAGTATTTTAAAAATAAATAGGTTATGAATTTTAATTTTACAGATGCCGTTGTCGTGTCGGTTTTATCAAGAGAAATATCCTGAGGTGGAAGATGTAGTTATGGTAAATGTACGGTCCATCGCTGAAATGGGTGCTTACGTCCATTTACTAGAATATAATAACATAGAGGGCATGATATTGCTTTCCGAGTTGTCGAGAAGACGTATTAGATCTATCAACAAATTGATTAGAGTCGGCAAAACTGAGCCAGTAGTCGTAATAAGAGTGGATAAAGAAAAAGGTAATGATAACAACAGAATTTTCTTTGTAATTGTTTACATTAGACGATTTTGTTAAATATTTGTTCTTATCATAGGTTACATAGATCTATCAAAACGTCGTGTCTCAGCAGAAGATATAGATAAATGTACGGAAAGATATGCTAAGGCTAAAGCAGTTAACTCCATCCTTAGGCATGTAGCTGAACTTCTGAATTATCAAAGCTCAGAACAATTAGAGGAATTGTACAAACAGACAGCTTGGCATTTCGAAGAGAAGTACAAGAAAAAGGCATCAGCTTATGATTTCTTTAAACAAGCAGCTGTGTATGTGATTCATATTATTTTGTAATTATTTAAGATTAAGTTCTGGGGGTAAAATATTAAAAATTTTTAGGAATATCAAAATTTCAAAATGATTTATAATAAGATAAATAACACATTTTTAGATTATTAGGCAAACAAGATTAATAGTTATCTCTGTTACTACTTTCTATTTAGTTTTAGATAGATTTTATATTGTGTCACTATGCAATGTCATAGTAGAGATCCATCATCCCCACACATGACATTTTGTTTACCAGAATGGGAAAATGAATATAATTTAATATCATTCCTTTAAGTGGAGATTGAACCCCACAACCACTGAGCTTACTCCAACACAGTTCCACTCAGTCACAGCACCCCAAATGTCGTAACAGTTAATCAAAAACTAACTTTACAGAGACCCCTCAGTGCTCAATGAATGTGGCTTAGATGAAAACACTAAAGAAGTACTCCTTGCCAACATCAAGAGAAAGCTGACTTCACAAGCAGTGAAAATTCGTGCTGACATTGAATGTGCATGTTACGGATACGAAGGCATTGATGCAGTAAAGGCAGCGTTGAAGTCTGGGCTTTCTTTATCTACTCCTGAAATGCCAATCAAAATTAACTTGATTGCTCCACCTTTATATGGTGAGTGATAATTGTTAATTGCATATGATTAGACTTGTATACTATTAATTATTTTAGTTGTGTATATTGTGACAGATTGTAGGTTCAATCCTTACTTGAGTATATTTTTAAGCCACTTAGAAATTATTCATTTCAGTAATGACAACTTCAACTCCTGAGAAAGCAGATGGTCTTAAGGCTTTACAAGATGCCATTGATAAGATTAAAGATACAATTACAGATGCTGGAGGCGTTTTCAATGTGCAAATGGCTGTGAGTACAACTTTACATTTCTATACAAATATTATAAAACTGAAGAATTTGCTTGGCACACAATATTTTTTTCTATTTTATCAAAAATTGTTATTTCATGAAATTGAAAAGTACTAATCTGCTTTGTCTGCTCAAACTTATTGTTTATTTTATATGTAGTGAAATTATACTAAATCTTGGCATAAATAGTAGGCTATATGTTATTCTGATTTAAATTAGCTATGTAAAATTTTATTTAAATCCTTCAATAGTTTTTGTGTGAAAATGGACAAACATCTATTGTCACAAATGTTTGAGTGTCTTGTAATGATTATTTCAACATGTATACCAACCATCCAACCAACATACCCATAGCAATATGGGGGAAAGATATATATTATTTATGTTAGTAACATTGTGTACCTAAATTGATATTGATGTTTAATAATTGTAGTGTAGGGTATTAAGAAAGTAAAATCAGTTTTGCTTCATACTTCAAACTTGTAGTATCATTTTATTCACATTATAAATTATATTGAAAAAATAAGATTTTTATAATTTTTAGCCTAAAGTGGTAACAGCGACTGATGAAGCAGAACTGGCTCGGCAAATGGAGCGTGCGGAGGCTGAGAACGCCGAAGTCGCTGGAGATTCGGCAGAGGAAGATGAGGATCAAGGTAGTAACGTGTGTTTTATACAGTCCGACAAATCTATATATATAAAATCGAAAATTCACTCACTCATCACGAAATCTCAGAAACTACATGTGCTAGAATTTTCTCAAATTTTGCATAGGAGTTATTTATAGGTAGGTCCTCGCTAAGATGGTAATTTGCAATATTCGACTTCTAAGGGGTTGTTTTTGGGGTCGAAAGTTTGTATAAAACTTCGTTACTGCAAATGCTAGGAGTCTAAAATTTTGCATAGACGTCACTAGGATGTAGCCATGGAGACAGTAATTAATAATAACATAGTTCACACGGTTAAAACCGCAAGCGGGCCGCTAGTACTTTATAAAGTTTGTGTGCGTGTGTGCATGTACATTCATGTGCATAATATTGGATAGGTATCATAGAGTTCAGTGTCACTGTGTGTAATATATAATGTAAATGAAATTTAATGTTGTGCTCTACTGTATTTAAGTGTTGTGTTCGGGTTCGCGGGGTAACAGTGGCTTATATTTATTTGTATGCAGAAAAATCTGAGGCATTTGATTCTGCATCACGCAAAAAACACACAAACCTCACACCACCACAAAATTCACAAACCACAACATGGTGAATTTAATTCAAGTTGTGGTTATATATTTTTTAATTATAATATATTATATTATTATAACAATTTCCAATATTTTATATTAAACAGAAATTTTATATAAATTATTGGAAAGAAACATTCACATCCAAAATTCAGAATTCAGTATTAGTTCTGTGTAATTTAAATTTATATGTTAGTACAGTGAGTGATCACTTTAGCAAGACATAGCTGGTTGAGGTGGAACTTAACTTGGATTAAGGATTAAGGAGTGGATTTATCCACATATTTGTATGTAAAAAGCAAGGAAGAGAAAACAATTCATTCCCGTGATATAAATCAATTGTTTATACATTTTATATGTATATGTGTATGTATATATATTGATACGGCTATATTTATTTATGTATGCTTTGTATGTGTTATTTATGGTAAATATATTCTTATTTATTTTATACCCTTAATTATATTTTTTTTGCACCCTACCCCTATCTTAATTTGCTATGTCCTCTGCCTTAAGGTTGCCTGGCAGAAATTGCTATTAAGCAATAAGGCCACCTTTTTGTACATTTATATAATGCTATTGTATTTTTGTGTCTTTTCTTGGGTGTACAATAAAGAGCTATTATTATTATTATTATTTTAATTTTTTTACCCAGGTATGGGTGATGCTGGCATGGATGAAGAACCGCAACAAAATGGTGCCTCCGATGAGGATGATGAGAACTGATACATTATATACTCTATAGCCATGATATAATACTATAATACTATGTATATGACTTTTACCACAAAAATAAAAAACAACTAAAAATATATATATATTTTAATAAATAGTAAAAAATATATGAGATTTGTTCCTTCACAGTAATCTTGTAATTTTGCTCAATAATAATTGACAGATACATGTTTTTCTTACATTTATGTTCACACTTTTAAGTGTAAATTGAAAATTGAATCCACAACCTTCGCTTTTACAGTCACACTCTTGGGCTCCTGCGCCCACAACTGCCTTTAGTAGGGGAGCTAACGTATACAGTTTTAAAATAACTTCTTTGTCTATAATATTATGATGAATAAATCAAAAGATATTTTTGTATTATTAGTTGTTTAAATAATGACATCATGTTAGGTTTAAAATGTTCACTTAAAAATATTGACACAAATATTTAGAAAAAGTATTTTCTTAATTATTGACTTTGAAAAGGAAGAACAACCTGAAATGACATTATAAACTGATAGCCCCAGACCTACGTCAAAGCTGAAATGTTGATTTCAAAGTGGGGCCCTTTCAGAAGTAGCGCCAAATGAAGGTACATTCCGGTCTGGGAGGATGTTTGAAATATCGGACTAGTCTGGGTACTTATACAGGGTCTTGAAATAATCCGAACATAATATATGTAAAATTAAATATGCTAATATAACGTAATTGAGTTGGCCCCACTTTCGAGTTAGTAAGTACATATTAGACTATTAATCCTCAAAATTTCAACTTTACTGAAATGACATAGGTCTGGAGGCCCTGAGATCTCAGTCTTTTAGCATTAACTTTCATGTTTTAAAACTCAAGACAAAATATTAAGAGCAAAGTTACTTATCCCTTGACAGATCCTACATACAATGAAAGAAAAAATAAAAGTAAATACAAAATAAAACAAAATATCATTATATTGTGTCTTTATAACATAATATAACAAATCTATACAATATGAATTAAATTTAATAATATGTAGGTAGTATAATCATTTATACATGTCTTTAAAATAAAAAAATTGCACTAATGTGTATGTCTATCATGCAACATTACACTTTTTTTCCATTTATTCTGTTCAGTTTGCTTCTGTGTATTTTGTCAAAGAATAAGAGACCCGCTGCTCTCTCAATAGTTTCTGGAGGGACCTGGGAAATGCGTAAATAATATATAAATAAATAAGCTTCACATTGTATTCCGCACACAGCAGGGTAGGCAGAGGGAATCTTGTGTTAAGACCTTACATTCCCCACCTTGTGCCGAGTTCTGGAGGCATTGCGTGTTGAGTGATAGAACTCACCACCGCACTTTGCCTCGACAACAGAGGGAAGAAATGGCAATATAAATTTAAATAAATATATCATCTCCTTGAATGGTGATTGGCTATACTTATACTTACTATTACTTATACTTTACTTCATATATTGAGGGCGTCGTAGCCAGAGGCGTAGTGAGCAGAGGGGAGGGGGGCATCATGCCCCGGGCGCTACTCACAAAGGGGCGCCGAATGGTCCGCAAAACTATTATATTATGTGTATTTAATCAAATACATAATATTCATTTGATTTAATTATGTAAGGACCATTCATTTAAAGCTATGCTTGAGCCTAAGACTTTATTCATTTATTAATTTGGGAGCATATTTTACATATGAAATGATGTGGGTTCGTCTGGGGGGCGCTGAAAAAGTATTTTACCCCGGGCGCGAGTTAAGCTCACTAATCTACTGGTCGTGGCACAGGGGCACAAGCGAGTACGATTGTAAACACGACGACAGGCGAAGAAATGAAATATTTTCATTTCCTCACTCTGGTAACTAGCAAACTACGGCATTGAGTTCCACCACTCAACACGCACTGCCTCGAAAATTCGGCGGAAAATGGGAAATGGAAATGTCTTAATAGCCTATTCTGCTATGTGTGATATACAGTGTAAAGATAAAAATATACACATTTACCATAAAAGAAGAAACTGGCGTCTCATCAGGTATTTTCTGGTTGGGCATGACATAAGCCTCCATGTCCAAAGAACCATCTGGGGCTTCCGCCACAATCACTTTGTAGAAATGTGTCGGTACCGCCACCGTATTAGCACCTATCACTTGATATTTAATATAAGACTTGCCATCTGGTTCTCTTCTGAAAATTTTGATTAAATTATATATATTTTATTAAATCTATAAAAATCCGACTGTTCGAAAAATGACCATGTAGCTTGGAGTACTAATACTATACATGTCCTCAATGATCTTTCTAACCTATATTCTTTGGGTAGTAGAAAATTGTAAACTTTATAAATCATCCACAATTAAGGCAAAAATTAAAATATATAAAAGTTAAAAACATACTAGAAAATAACAATTATTACCTGGGTAGATATAAAGGTCCAGTACAACAATATACATTGTTATATACTTTTGTTAACTTCCTCACATGCATCTCTAAGCGGTTCCATGCATGTCTGTTAAATCCATCACCAACCTTAAAAATATTCACTGATAAAATTATATTCTCTAAAAAAATACTTCTAATTTAAAATTTCCTTTTGTTTAGACAAAGACAAGACAGTGGCAGTTTACAGTACTTTGTACTTTCATTTAGAAACAATTTAAGTACTTTTTATTGTGAAACACCAATATTTTCTAAAAATTGTAAAGCTAGGCCTATATCAAGGACTATCAATTTGAATTGATATTTTGTTTGTAATAAAGCTATAAGCTATATTAATTATTAATTATTATGATTTCACAGAACATTCTTGTAGTCAGTCATATTTACTTCAGACACTTAAAATTAGAATGTGTTGTCACACACAACTCATAGTTTCTTCCATTTGATGAAACCATAGGTTAGAGAATGCAAAGTAGATGTAATATAATAAAGCTATATATTCTTATATACTACATACCTGTGGAGCCATGTTAGTAAGAAAGAATGTCTGATCCACATGAGATTGAGCAAGCCGATGGTTGCCCGCTGCTGCCATATGACCTCGGTCAAAACCAGATCCTTTGTAATCAGTGTTTTGAGATCTATAATAATTTATTCAAAATATTTATATCTATACTCAATAAATACAGTCCAATTTAGAAATTATACTATTAAGACTTATTTAATAATTTAATCAATATTGCATTATCTATGTCCTGATGATGAGGCATCATAGCACAGTGAGTGACCACATGCACTATTCAGTTTGCAATGCCTATAATTTTGACAGAATGCATAGAACAAACTCTCAATTCTCTTATTTCTCTTGCTTTACCCAAAGTTCTCTCTGTTAATGCTATTAAGAGTGAAGCTGCTTTACTACTAATTTGAATAAATACCTAAAAAATGGATGTATGCTTTCATCTGGCTTAAAGTCACATTTGCTTCTATCAACTGAGTCATTTCTCATAATATGTTCTTTAGTGATATGTTCAAATACCCAATTTGGTACTTTATTTCTACGATCATAAGACAATACGAAGTCATCGTAGGACCGCACATTGTCTAAACTTGGAAATCCATATTTCATTATCTGTGATACCTATAAATATAAAACAAACTTTAGATATTCTAGAATTACAAATTAAATTATAAAAGTATTTTTCTCAATAATAAATACGACTTGCATAAATACATATAAATACACAGTGCGAAATAGTTATAAACTAATAATTTATAATAAAAATAAAGAATAGTATAGGATTCTTCAAATAAACATACTCTGTCTTTTGCTGTGCCTCCTTCAACGAATGGTGTGGCCGCTGAAACTGTACCACAAATTGGTAAACCAGGCACTGAAGTTAATTTCTTTCCATTGATAACTACTGAAAGTTCTTTATTTTCATTGAATACATCCTTTTGTCCTATATAATAGCCTACCAGCCCTACAGCACTCAACTGTGCTATATGTAATATACGCTTAGAAATCATTTCACTTTAATTATATATAGTTAAATTTGAATATTTTAATACATTATAGGTTAGAAATTTCAATTAGATAACACCACAAGCGGCTAAAAGTTAAAAACATATTTGAGTAGGTATTATGTTGACCACAGAACACATTTACTCATCGGTGTTGACTTTCGACGTGACATTTATTTTTTTCTTGTAGCAAGATCACTTTTGAAGTGACATTAAAAAAATTAAATTATTACTCGATGCTTCAAATAAAACTTGAATTAATCATTATTATTATTTTTTCATTAAATGAAGCATTCTTATTATATACTAATTGTTTTTTATCTTTTATATTCAAATACATTACTCGATACTTCAAATAAAATTTGAATTAATCATTGTTATTATTTTTTTAATTAAATGAAGCATTATAATTATGTATTATTTGTTTTTTTATCGTTTATATTAAAATACAAGGACTATTTTTAAAAATGCAATATTATAAGAATCAAAGAATGACAATCAGCTGTTAAAATTAAATCATGAATGTCAAGCTATGAAATACAAGCCAAGCATTGCGAAAGGTTTTAACATTTTATAGTGAGTTTATTATTATATTCATTAATATATTCTGATCAAGCGTCAAAAATAATTAAATAATATACAGCAATAACAAAAAGCCCAATTATGAGATTGCTATTAAGAACAAATCGCCTATACTCGACACTTTTTATCAAAAATAATTATAGTACAGCTCCAAAAACATGTAACACATGCCGGATACACGACAAGGATTACCCTACAGACGAATATAGTAATGTAACATCAAAAATAATATCGTACTTAAACCGTAATTTACATTTGAAAAAAGACAACCCTCTATCGCTCGTGAGGCAGCGAATAGTAAATTATTTTTACTCATCGTTTACTCACAGAGGTAACCCAACGTTTAGTGTTTACGATAATTTGTCACCTATCGTTACGGTTCAGCAAAACTTTGATGATTTATTGATACCAGAGGACCATCCGAGCAGAGCTAAATCAGACTGTTATTATATAAATAATACGACATTACTTCGGGCGCATATGACAGCCCACCAAACTGAGCTACTGAGAGCAGGTTTAGATAACTTCCTTATGATTGGAGATGTATATAGGAGAGATGAAATTGATTCTACACACTTTCCTGTGTTTCATCAAGTAGGTAATTTTGTGCATGACTATATTTATAAAACATACTTGTTTTCTTTACTGTTAAGCTAAAAGTAAACACTAATGTAGCCTAATGACATTAAAATAATGTGAAGAAATTTCATTCTACATATCCCATATAAAGCAGGGTAGGCAGTGGGATCCTAGTGTCAACCATTCTGTTTTCCACTTTTTTTATCTTCTTACCAAAATGAGGAAATGGAATTCATTTCTCTGAAGGAAAATGAGCTATAATATTTACAGTCGAGGTACTTTTTCATGATGATTTTAATTTTTATGTACTTATTTTTTCAGATAGATGCCGTAAGATCACAAAGGAAAGAACAACTATTTGAAAATCATCCAGATTTAGATATATTTGAACCAACTTTCAATCCAAAAAACCCACATACATTTGTAAATTCGATATCTGATCCTACAAAACAAAGTTGTCATACATTAGAGGCCACCAAATTAATGGAAACACAGTTAAAAAATCACCTATTAGGCATGGTCCAAGTATTATTTGGGGAGAATATTAAATACAGATGGGTGGATGCTTATTTTCCTTTCACCCATCCTTCTTGGGAGCTAGAAATATATTATGAGAATGATTGGTTGGAAGTTTTGGGCTGTGGAATTGTAAGAAACGAAATTCTTGCTAATGTGGGACCTAATAACAGTATAGCTTACGCCTTTGGATTAGGATTGGAAAGATTAGCCATGGCATTATATAAAATACCAGATATAAGATTAATATGGAGCAGTGATTCAGGCTTTTTAAATCAATTTCAAAATAAAGATTTGAATGCTAAAATAACATACAAACCTATATCTGTTTATCCGCAGTGTACAAATGACTTGTCTTTTTGGCTCCCACCAACTATGACTATTGATACATTCATGAATAATGATTTTTATGATTTGGTTAGAGATATTGGTGAAGATATAATTGAACAGGTAAGCCAAAAACATTCTTCCAATTTAACATTTTTTGAAGTGTGATTGTAATTAGTTAATTAAAATGTAATGTTACCATTACTGTTTAGTAACTAACTAAGAAACGACTAAAATTAAAAATAAATTGGACATCCATCCAAGATTTTATCATACATTGTTATTTAACTATGTCCAAAATAGTAATGATGAAATTAATAAACTAACTTTTGACATTTTATTTTCCAGGTAAAGTTAAAAGATAAGTTTATTCACCCTAAGACAAAGAAACACAGTCTTTGCTACAGTATAGTCTACAGGCATTTAGAGAGGACCCTTACGCAGGCTGAAGTTAACAATATACACAAGGAAATTGAAGAGGCAGCTACAAAAGCATTTAATGTTGTTATTAGATAAATAAATTATAATTTTAAAATTACTGTTCTTTAAATGCATGCATTTTTGTTTAGCACATAGTAGGGAAACAAAATAAAAATCTTGTGTTAAGGCCTAAGAAACTCCATCTTATTAATTGTGATATTTTAATGAGTATAGATACTACATAATATATTTTAATCAATATTTAAAACGAAGAAGTAATTTTGTATAGAAACATAAAAATCACTATGTATCCTGCATACAGCAAGGTCGGCAGATGGAATCTAGTTTTAAGACACTCCATTCCCCACTTTCCGCCGAATTATGGAGGCTTTGCGTGTTGAGTGGCGGAACTCAATGCCGCCTTTTACTAAGATTCAATAAAAAATTATAAAAAAAAAATATCCAGCCAAAATTTATGAATCAAGCAAATAATTTCAAATCATGAATCAATCATGTATTTGAAATAAAACAACAAACTATAACATCAAAAAGATCTATTAATTAAACTTACAAATACAATACTGTACAAATTAAAAATATGTATTTACATAATTACATGAGCATATATAAGTTAGTAACTAGCTAACTAGAGGATCATTTAAAATTTGGGAAGGTAAGGAAAGGAGTTCGCATCATACAGTGGAAGTGAGCGTTTACACTTTATAGGCATTTCAAAGAGGGATGCTCATTAAGTAGTTTCCTGTTTTTATAAATTGATAGTGTATATATATATATATAATATATATTTAAAGTTATATTATATATATTTATAGTATGTATATACTATCAATTTATAAAAACAGGAAACTACTTAATGAGCATCCCTCTTATGTATATAGATAGTATTATATATGTAAAATTTATGTACTCAAATTCGATACCAATAATTAAGACATTTACTTAAGTCATCATCTGTAACATTAGTATATTTCAATGGGAAATTTATTTAAGTAATCCCCGCTTACCTCGCGCTTAGTTATTATAAGAAAATGTCTTAAGTATATCATTTACTACTCTCCTATAGCAAAAAAAGAACACACACAATCTTATATAAGTAATAGAAAAATTATATTATTTACATAAAGTACATGTTCTTATCACAATTAAACCCGTTACATAAAAATAAAAATTAATGAATAAAAAAATCTACCTACAAAGTTATTTTATTTATAGGAAAAAGTCTGAATTATAAATAACAAGTCAAGTTTTACTACTTAAAACTAAGCGGGATATTTCAATACTTTAAACTACATTCCGAAAATATATCCCTAAATAAATTTTAAGTAAACATCTTTTACACCAAATTGTTTATCAAACACCGAGTATACAATCCTCGTCGGAGCTATCATTAAATACGACTGGCTCCAGTACAGGGTTGACGGAAGTTAGGTTTACTTCAGGTTCATTAGAATTGGTAGCACTAGCCGATGCTCCCAAAGACTCTATTACCTCGCTTCTATTTTCATCTCGACTTTTATCTTCACTATTATCATCATCACCATCATTTTTCTTTCTCTTAGCTTTAAAAGCCAACGGTTCGTCATCCGAATCGGTACTTAATTCATTTGTTATTTTGGCACTTGTGTAACACTTCACAACGGTTTTGATACCTTTCATTTTCACCTCTTTTACTTGCTCTTTTCGTTTTCGATCCAGAATCATCTTTAATGCTATTTTTTTCTTTTGCGATAGTCCCTCTTTACTTATTACAGGATTTCTCAGTATACTTTTGCCGCTTGCTCTTAATAACGTTGGATGTACAGCTCTATACAATTTAAGAGGTCTCACTACTGGCGGAGAATCGGAAGTAGTCTCTTCTTCTTTTTCGCCGTCGTCGGTTAAGTCGATCACAGTGTTGTGGAGTATTGGCTTGTGTTTTGGCTTAGTGTGCTTTTTGATGCTAACCTTTATGGGAACAATTTCTCCAGTTTCAATATTCAGTTTATAAAACTGCTTATTTTTATCGCAACCTTCTTTTAGATCATAAAGAGAAGATACCACGTTTAGATCTAAACTCAATGTTCCGAACTGATCACTAGTAACCATTATTAAATTTGTGTTTATTGTAGCTGAATGATCTGGATTACGAGAAATATTTGATATTTCTTCTTCTGTCGTATTATTATTGCTTACTCCTGCCCCATTTCCCTCTAATTCAGTACTTTCACTATTTACAGTTATGTCTTCTAACGATATACCCGACATTTCCATTAAATCTGATAATATAGTTTTTTTAGCCGAACCATCTGTGCTCTTATGTGTAAAAAATTCAAGATGCTTGGAGTTTTTATCATTTTCTATTGTTTTAAATTTTGTTGGTAAAACAATGGTATGAGTTTCATCAAACTCGGAGCCCTCTTTCACTCTTCCTCTATGTTTTATGTTAATATCAACAGCAAATTTACTTTGAGTTAATGTATCGGAATCGGTTGATGTAGCCATATCTACTGAGTTTTCATCAATTACGTATTCGACTTTTTCAGCCGATTTAATGTTATCTGCGTTAGTATTTTCATTGTTTACATTTTGGCGAAGATTACAACTTGCAACGGTTGAGCTCGAAATATTATTGGTATTTTCTTGCTCTGGAACTGAGTTTGTCGTTGATATACTACTTAAATTTTGTGGATCTACATTTGCTGGGCTAACAGCAAGTGCCAACTGACTTGGTGGTAACATTAAATTTACACTTTCCAGTGATGTTTGACTATCATTATTTAACATTATAATGTGAGGAGGAATTGGTTCACTTATTTGCTTTTCAGCTTCCTCTTTTGACCTCTTCGAGCACAACAGGATTTTATTTTTACCTAAGGATATAGGTTTTGGACTTTTTTGTAGCTTTTTATTGAGAAGAAAAACTTTACTGTCAGGAACTATCACAGTTAGTTGTGAAAAACGTTCTGGTACGTTTGTTTTTTGTTCCTTAGGTGGTGACAGATAGCATGGACTTTCAGAAAATAGTAAATTCGTTTTAACTTGTACTGACGAAGGGGTTTTTGTTTGATTATTATTTATTTTTTTAACATCCTGTAGTATTACAGGTTGCGTATGGGATAAGCTTTGTACGCTCGTAATTATAGGATTTAGGCCACTTTTCATATCCACTTGCGTGTCTTTTGTTTGCATTTCTTGAACTTGTGATACCTTGTCCAATGTCTGTACAGAAGTCTCAGAAGAAAGATCATATTTTTGTTGAATTAAGGTCTGTTCGGGTAGATTTTTATTTGCATCTGCATCGAAAGGAGTTTTGCTAGCTTTCAGTAAATTTAGTGCATATTCTGGGTTATCGTCAGTATTGATTCCTCGTGAGACTTTTTCAACAATGATTTTTGGTAGTTCGCATGATTGCTCTTTGCCACTCCTTTCATTATTTACTGAGAGTGAGTTTTGTCGTCGAGCATGTAATTTACGAAGCGCTTTTACATAATCATCTCTACAGCAACATGAGCATAATGGTAAAGAGCACGTATGGGCACTGAGTAAGCGTTGATGTGGCTTTGAAAGCGACAACGTTTTCTCACGAGCCCAGCAACAATAAATTGTTCGCGGAAGTTTTTTATTTTTTCGTTTTCTTCTTTTTCTTCCGTTATTATTATTTGTAAATTCATTCATATTTTCCATCGCGTTTCCTCCCGCCACAATTGGCGTGCTATCAATACATTTATTGTCTGTTACTTTCTCAGAAATTTCCTTTGCGACAATATCTTCATTGTTTTCGATAGATATGTCTTGCACGTCACCAGTTTCCATATCATTTTTCTTATTTTGCTTACAGGAATTTGTTTTCTTAAGAAAATTTTTTCTTAATTTTTGTGTCTTATTTTTCATTGTCATCTCTGCGTGTTTTATAGGATCTACGTTATATTGACAAATACCTAATATTCTTTCTATTGTATCTAATGCTAATAGTCTGTCAGTTGGAATTCCTTTTTGAACAAATTCATTAATTCTTCTTGAATTTTTATGGAGTTTAGGTTTTACCGGTGGTGTCTTCGAAATTCCTTTACGTTTCTTTACATTTAAACCAGAAGGTTGACATTCTATAGAGGTTTCGATTTCTAAGTCCATATGTTCAGTTTCGGGTTCTAACATCAGAGTATTGTAACCTTTTTGTGCTACGCTCAGTTGTGGGATATCTACGTTAATAATATTATTATTTCGTGGTAAACTTTGTTCGATATTGTGTTCTTCTTGTTCTTTTATGCTTTGTATATTTGCAGTGTGTTGAAGTATTTCTACAGGCGGCTTACTGCTCGTGCTAGAAACCTGTAAAGGAGTTACTTCCGCAATTAGAAGCTTTTCATTGGCTCGTCGAATTTGGTTTATATCTGGTAAGCTAATTATTCTATTTCTTCCTACTATCCGTGGATCAACTTCAATATTTTGGTTTGGTATGTCACACATTTTTGAGATACATTGCTTAGAAGAATCTAATACATTTTCTATGCTAATAAGACTCTCAGTTGGCAATACGGTCGGATCCACAGGGTCAGGAACAGGTTCAATAATTTCTTTTTTAATTGTCTGTGAAGGAAATCCATCGAGCATTAAACTATTGTTAGTGAGCTTCATTTCAAACGATTTATAAATGTCTATAGTCAACGGCTTACACTCTTTAAGCAATCGTCTATTCCTCTCGGAACTAAAGAAACCCGCAGTCAATCTCTTCAAACGTGTATTAAAATCTGGATTTTTGCAAAGTTGTATCGGATTATATGTTGATATTTTAGGTTTTTTAAAGTACCAACTTTTATAATTGATTCTTTCTCGATACTCATCATCATTTGAAGCATCGGCATCTGACATGTCACTTTTGTAACTATTTTCACACTCTGAAATATCTTCCATTTTAAATGACTTTTTATGAACTGGTATACTTTCTATAATAGCTTCATTTATTATACGAGCATCTTTAACTGATTTATAGTCTATGAAACGGAATACGTCCATATCGTTAAGCCTTTTCGTGTATACTACAGTTTGAAGCAATAGTTTGAGGTCAATTTTGGGGGGATCTTTTTTACTGGCTGTACAATTTTCTTCAACGTTATTTTCTGTATTATCAATCATTACTGAAACAGAAACACAAAATGATTATTAACACTTTAATTATGAGTAAAAATTCTGATATTTTAATTAAATACAACACTAATTAAAAACGCAACGATTTTTAGAAAACAGAATGAACTATTTTCATTGCATCTCTATGTTAGAGCTAGAGCAAGAGCGGCATTGACTTTGATTTGACAGGCAATATCTATAAATTACCTATAATTTGTGAGCTGTGAGCTTTGTGAGTGAGCTTTTTAACATCAAGATCCCTCTGCTTACTCCCCTATATACGGTATATTAAAAAATATATATATAAAACTTCGAAATACCTGTTACATCATCGTCGTCATCTTCTTCAAAATATTCAATGCCATCATCTTCTAATTCGAGTCCATTCATATAAACACCTAAGTTGCTAGTAACGTCATACAAAATATTAATATTATGTTTTTCTGGTAAATTCGATGTTTCTTTCTTAATATCGGATATTAAGTTTGTTAATAATCCTTGTACGTTTGTAATTTCTGCCGTATCTTGATGCAATTTCGTTATTTCATCCGTTTTAATATCTTTAATATCGTGGATAACACGTTCTTCTTTATTTTGATGAGAATTAAGACCACTAACATTTGTGATTTTTTGTGATGCTATGTTGTAATGATAACTATTTCCCGCTGAATTTATATAATTATCACTTTTTTCATTACTTTTATTTACATCTACATCTAATATAATATGTTTTTTATACTCTATTGAGTTATTGCCTTCGACTTCTTCTTTAAATGCATTTTTAGTCTCAAGTGATGTTGTCGTATCATTCGAATCATCTAATATAACTGCGTCTTCATCATCATGATCAGTAATCTCTTCATCACTATCACTTATCATTTCGTCACTTTTACTTGTTGTTGTATTATCATTAATATTAACAACATTGTAATTTTTTGTGTAATTTGTATCATTATTTTCATTTATTGTAACATTAGATAGTTTTAAAGATTTCAATGGTATATCCACAGCTTCCAACATACTTACATCGTCTCCATCACTTATTTCCTCTATTGTTTCATTTTTGACAATAGATAAATTAATTTTCAAATTTTCTGTTGTCTTATCTACCTCGTTAGTGGCATAAGCACTGTCACTATCAGAATCCGGTTCAAGTCTTAAGTCAATAGTGTCTACATGAGGCTCTATGACTACTAGGTCTGGTTCATTTTCTGCAAGTATACATTACACTATATAACTTACGACTTATACTATATAACAAAGAATTATAATTTATGTATTCCCAACGCAATGGCAAAGCGCCGGATTTTGATCGCGACGTGTGTCAGTTCTATCCTAACTCAGGAAATGAGTAATCTTCGTTTTCCGGCCCTGGTTGTCAAGACAATGTGCGAAGTTGTCTCCGAAACGAGACCAATTATTTATTAAATTTATATTTTTTATGTAAACTAAAAGAAAGAGTCTATAGACAAGTACTTTTGTGCTACAATAAATATATCACCCAATTAAATAAAAAATTACCTTGACCAGTATTAGTTCCTTTCTTTAGTGCTAGCTCATAACGTTCCTGTAAAAAATATGAAAAAAAAAAATTAAATGGCACTTCCAGTTGATCTTACTCATACAAATGTTTCTAATATCTCCCCTTTATTTTATTTGTCAATGAAAATCTAACTCAGGTTTGTTGGGTGACTATAAGTCACCCAACAAATTGTTTTTTTAGTGTAATATATTATGGTTTCATGAAATTATTCTTACAAGAAATAACTAATCTTAAGCAGAAATATGGAAAAAAAAACAAATAAAATCTGAAACAATAGATTTTTTTGTTATCATTTTCTCGTAATTATAAAATATATTAAGCAATTTCTTTGATATATTATGAGAAAAATATAATTAATTTAGAAGCCGTATGGCGCAGCAGCATAGTGTCTAATCGTGACGGTATTGGGTGCGACTCCCAGTCAGGAGTGAAAACGGTAACGTACGCACTTGAAGCTTCAAATTGTCCATGATGTTATTTAAACATTGTGTAACAAGCGGAAGTGCATCGAAAATAGTTGTAATTTTTTTCCTCATATAATAGTATTGTTTTCCCCTATTTTGTATTTCTTTTAAATCGAATAAATATATTTTTAATCAAATATTATATATATTAGCGATTATTTAATATAATAATTAATTTATGAGTGTATGTGATATCTCATATTTATTTTAGTGTTGAGATACTTACAAAATCCTCAAGCAGGACAACTTTTTTTTGTTCTATCAATTCTTCCCATGTTTGAAATTGCTCTGTTACTATTTTATTAAAACTATAACAAAAACAAATTCATATAATTAACTATAGATTAATATTAGGTAATTAATTAGTTATTTAATAAGGCCACTATGGCGCAGTGGGACAGCGTCGACTGTAAACGCGATGGATGGTGGTGGTCCGTTCCCCACTTTAATTGTTGGAATTAATTGCTGTCGCATCGTTGTTATGGCTAGACAAAGCGCAGTGTTAAGTTACACCACTCAACATGCATATAGGATGCAGCCTAACCTGAAATATTTGGAAACGACGATACTTACATAAGAACTTCGTAAGAACGATGCGAATATTTTTATATTTTTTAAAACTTACAAAGATATAATAAAAAATCTGCAATATAAACATATACACTCACTATTTTATTATTTCCATTTGAAGCAGAGTCGGCTTGAAACGTCCGGCGCTTTGCAAGTTCCTTATATCTCCGCGGTATGAGAACCAGAAATTGTAGAAATTGTACCAAACCAGCTCTTTCAATTGATACCACCGACGCTGAAGCAGCATTGGTGAACAGAAGCGACCACTAAAAATAATATATTAATAGAAACTAGAGTATAAAATAGGCTGACCCTTTTAATGACATTGTCGTCCTGTAGTTAGGTATAGGAAAGTAATATGATACTAATACACGAACAAAATATGTGTTACCCTATTAACCGACTATCACCACTTATCCGGTTTTAAGGGAAAGAGGGTGAATTAAGGAGTTCCGCCATTTAACAGGTCCCCTGTTAAGTGGCGGAACCCTCTGCCTACATTGCTATAAACGGGATACAGCGTGAGCTGATTAATATTAAAGAAAAAACTTACCGTTTATTATAATCGTTCGCGGCGTTATACCAGGCTTCAGTTAATTTGTCGCCGCTTAACTTTTCTGTATTATGCTTCAAAACTAATTTGAATAAATATTCTAAAGTCTTGGGTTCATTTTTGTCTTTACTATCATCTTCATCCTGTATTAATAAAAATAAAATACTAAATAAATTAAATCAGCTTATTCAGGTGGGCAAAGGGAACCTAGTGTTATGACACGCCGCTCCCCACTTTCCCCACTTTCTGCCGAATTCTGGAGGATACACGCAATAACGTGTTGAGTGGCCGTACTCGACGCCGCGCGTCGACACCAGAGCAAAGAAATGGAAATATAAATGTAAATAAATATTTCATCTCCTCGAGTGGGGAACGAACCCACAACCAGTCGGTTTTACATATAATTATAATGCTTACTACCTGGCCAATAACATCCACCTTTTCATGCACCAAAACGAGATCGATCAATAGCCAGTCTGTTACGGAGAGCCGGGCGATTTTAGTTATATTCTGTGCCTTATCTTCAACTGCGAACAGTCTTTTAAGTTTCTTTATGGTGACAGCTCGCATGCGAGTCCTAAAATTGTACAAAAATTGATACAAACAAGCCAATGATCATTGCCGTGTTCATTATAGATAAAAAAATGTTAATTCACGCTTCAGCTCGCAAAGCTAGATAATAGGTTGTTGTTGTTAGAGACATTGCGTGCATGGGTGCATATAAATAAGAATCTTGTAGTTATTGTTCATATTGTAGACAGCTATTTTGTGTTGTGGGTTTTAAAAATAATAATAATAATAATAAAAATTACCATAGTAATCGACAATCACACGAAGTGACTTTCTTCAGTTCTGTCCAAAATGTATTTTCTGGTTTTTTCTCAATAACCAACGATCTGGCAATGACTCTGATCAACCTTCTTTTAAATTTATCTAAGTCTAGACTAGAACTAGTTCCAGGCGTTAAATTAGCTTGTTTGTTTTCAGTGTTTTCTTCATATGTCGTTTCAGTGTCTATGTCCGCATTGCATGTTGACGTTGAGCTTACATTACTTTCTTTTGTATTAATTCCACTTTGAATTTCATTATTACCAGAAACAGTATCATCACAATCCAAATCTATTACCTCCATCATTCTAGAAGCTAATAGTTTATCTGCAAAATATTTAACAAATAAACCTAGTATGCAAATAATTAACAACTAATTGCTCGAGGCTCACGCATCAGTACCTCCTGATTAAATTAAAACGATTGAAAAATATGATAATTTCGGAATACAGTTTTCATCTAATACGACTACTATATAAAATGAAAATTTCATATACCGTCGCTCGACTTAACAAATACCTAAAGTATTGGAATCACTCAACTTTGGTTGGTTTAGCAGTTTAGTTTGCAAGTATATCTATGTAGTAGTATCAATAACGTAAATTTTTAAGTTTAAGTGCCGAAATAATAGTACAACTGGTACTGCTAAATGCGATCTCTTGATGGTCAGCAGAAAAGTTCCAAGACATCCATTCTTTTGTTTACATATTTGAATTCATTTCATGTGCAAACTGCAGTTAGGGAGTGATCTAGCGACAGATTTCCTATATTATCATACTTTTGTTATTCACAAAAATTCTATTTCTAATCTATTTTCGTAATTCCGTTTCGTAACTGACGTCGCCGACCAATTTTTTTACTTTCGTATCTGACTGTTTTAGGTAACTTGTGTACGTACGTTCTCCATGA
>DWNA01000358.1:0-25278 GCA_018249835.1 Heliconius besckei | reverse complement strand
TGATGGCATGTGTTGAATGACGGAACTTAATCGCGCTTTGCTTCGACAACAGGCCGAAGAAATAAAAACATTATTTTTTTATTTAATTTATTATTTATTATATTTATGGTGGAGAACCAAGTGTTTTAATATTAAGATCCCTCTGCCTACCCTACTGTGTGCGGGATACAACGTCAAGCTGAAGCTGATAATACTATATTTACTAAAAGATATTTAAAAGTTATTGAATGTAACAATATTTATGTAATGATATTTTATGAAGAACACTTTATATTTATTAAAATGAAATAATCCATCTCTAACAATTATTGTTATAAATATATTTAAAAAAATAAGTCATTACTTCAAATAAAAAGTATTAAATACATGTAATTAATGTAAGGTGCTGGCAGTTGCAGATGCTGTATCATCGGCATGCATAGAAGTATATTTCAAAAGATTAGAATCATAACTAGCTTCACTTCCACCCTGTGCAAAAAGAGCAGCTTTCAAAGCGGCTTCACGTTCAGCTTCATCTCTCTCTTCACTCATTTTTATTTCTCTCTCAATGTCTAATTCTTCTTTTTCCTGAGCTAATTTATTTTTAAATTCCATATTTTCCCTGTATTTAACTAAGCGCGCCGATAAATATTTGATAGGATCTGCAGGTTGATACAAAATTACATCAGCAATACATTCTCGCAACGCTTTTCCAACAGTTACTTTTATATACTTAAAATCTTCTGTGACAGGAACATCACCCGGGCATGGTTCAAATATATCGAGGTGGCTCCGAATGCGTACAAGGTTACCTAACCCATCATTTTCATATTCACTAGTTGAATCACTTTCACGATAGATATGTTTTCCTTCGTCGTTAATATAATAGCGACCATAATTATCATAATAATAAATGACACCATCTATTTCTTCTTTTGTTTTTAAAAGTACGCCAGAGCTATCCATCATGAACTCACTTGCGGTTTTATGAGCCTTGTAAATTCTTTGACGTGTCTTTGTATCTAAAAAGTATCTTCCACATTCGTCATAAAAATATACATGTCCTTCATCATCAGTTAAAGGAACTAAGACGTTAAGCTCATTTGGTTGATATAGAATATTATCTTCTGGAATCTTATAAATCTTTCGACTATATTCATCTACATAAAATGTGCCCAATTCATCACTATATTCTTCTTTTATATCTGCTGCACTAAGAATTGAAATAATAGATTTGTGGCTACGCTCACCATAGAGAGCTATATCCCAAATACAACAAAGTTCTGTTACTAAGCGCTCACGTTCCTCATGTGGTAAAGCGTGATTAAATATACGTAGTTGATAAAAATCTTCACATATGCACATCTCATCTTTATCTAGTTGTTCTAATTGTATATCGGTTGATTCTTGTAAGTTTTTCAACGTAGTTTTTAAATTTTCTAAAGCCGTAAGTCTGTTTTCCAAAAAGTCCTTTTTCCGTTGCAAAGCTGCCAAAGCTGCTGAAGTTGGTTCATGTTCTAATCTAGAAATTCGATCTTCTAAGATATTTATTTTTTCTACAATTTTACTTATTTCCAAATTATGAACCGCAGTACATCTGATCATTGTGCTCATTTCTCTACCCTCTTTTTTTAAGTCTTCCAACAATGCTAAAGCTGAAGGAGTTTTAGAAGTTTGTAAATCTTTAACTATTTGTTGCAATGTCTTGGTTAAATCACCAGTTAAACGAGGAATGTTTACTGTTATATATTTGGTTAAATACATTGATAGTTCATCGTAAATTTTATCAATCCAATGCAATAGTTCCTCAGTAGAATTTTTTAACTTTATTTTAAATACATCATTACTGTCATAGTTTCTAAAACATTTTAATTTTTCTAAGAGTACCTGTGTTACTTCCTTATGCATCTCTTCAACTATTTCTATATCAGCAATAAGGTCCATTTGATTTTCATTTGGTAGAGATTTCCCATGACTGGCCATATATTTCTGATAATAATTGAAGCGATTTGACATAGCGTCGATAGTAAAACTAATAGCTTGAAAAATGTGTTCCCTTGCAATATCATTCATGGTTTTAGAAAATTGTTCTACCTCTTTGATTGCATGAAGCCAATTTAAATGGAAGTCAACTATTACGTTCATTATTTCAGGTTTGGATTCTTCTTGAAGAGCTGACCGCAATGAGCACATCGTGTTAAAAATGTTGTCTGAATAATCATTATTTGTAAAAAAAATTACTGGAGTTTCGTAAAAATGTTTAACCTCTTGCGTAATATCAAAAAGAAAACTTATAATTACTTCTTTATTTATTGTTACTTTCTCTGATTCCTTATCCATTTTAAACATTGTTTTGCAATATTGAAATTGAATTAATTTTAGAAAAAACTATACATTGTTTTGTTATGTCATATTTTTTTCTTCAATATAACAATTTGTCATTTAAAAACTTCCAGTACTTTTATATAAAATAAGATCGACTTTTGGTAGAATTTTTATACTGTATTGGTAGAAAAAGGATTTTATATAATTTTTGAAAACGGTAACCCTGTACGCGTCTACGATTTGTTTCCGAAAAGGTCGTCGATGACTTTGCGATTATACAAAATTACAAAGAAAGTGTAGCTGTTGTTGTGTCATTTTAATATACACTTTTTAAATAGTTAACATATACAGTATGGCCGGTGCAATGTTATTTGAGAGGTCAAGAGTTTCATCGTCAAACAGAGACGAAGACGTCCGCATGACTGACAAAATGGTTAGCACTGGAGAGCTCCCCGAAGATGACGAGGAAAATATCAGAGCCAAGGAGCAGGGAATATTAAACCTCGGCGAAAAGTACAAGAAAGAGGGTAAAGCTAAAGAACTTGCTGAATTAATAAAAGCAACCAGACCGTTCCTTAGCCTGATAAGTAAGGCTAAGGCTGCGAAATTGGTCCGATCCCTCGTAGACTTCTTCTTGGATTTGGAAGCAGGCATTGGAATTGAAGTCCAGCTGTGCAAAGAATGTATAGAATGGGCCAAAGAAGAGAGGCGCACGTTCTTAAGACAGTCTCTCGAGGCAAGACTCATCGCGCTCTACTTCGACACCGGTATGTACACAGAGGCCTTAGATTTAGCCACCGCACTGCTGAAAGAGTTAAAGAAGTTAGATGATAAAAATTTATTAGTTGAAGTACTGCTTTTAGAGAGTAAAACTTATCATGCACTTAGTAATTTACCGAAGGCCCGTGCATCGTTGACGTCAGCAAGAACTACAGCGAATGCTATCTACTGTCCTCCAAAAATGCAAGCGGCTCTCGATTTGCAGTCTGGTATCCTTCACGCTGCAGATGAGAGAGATTTCAAAACAGCTTATTCTTACTTTTATGAGGCCTTTGAGGGTTATGATGGAGCAGACAGTCCTAAAGCTCTTACTGCACTTAAATATATGTTGTTGTCTAAAATAATGCTTAATCAAGCTGAGGAAGTAGGTACAGTGTGTAGTAGTAAAGCAGCTCTCAAATATGCAGGCAAAGAATTAGAAGCAATGAGAGCTGTAGCAACTGCATCACACAAAAGGTCCCTGGCCGATTTTCAGGCAGCATTAAAAACTTTCAAACCTGAGCTCGAAGAAGATGCAGTGGTCAGAGCTCATTTGGGAGCATTATATGACACCATGTTGGAACAAAACTTATGTCGTATTGTAGAGCCTTATATGCGTGTTCAAGTAGACCATGTAGCTAAATGTATCCGTCTGCCAGTTGTTCAAGTTGAGAAAAAGCTATCACAAATGATTCTTGATAAGAAGCTCAATGGAATCCTAGACCAGGGTGAAGGTGTATTGATTGTCTTTGATGAATCCCCTCTCGAAAAGACCTATGAGACAGTTCTAGAAACCATCCATCATATGAGCAAAGTTGTTGACACCCTCTATCAAAAAGCTAAGAAACTTTCATAGGCCCCTGTAAATTTGTTGTAACATTAAAAATAAAATATATATCAGATAACCGTAAAGTTTCAGTTCAAATAATGTAAATTAATGCTATTTTTTATGCTAAATTTCTTAAACATAATTTTCTAAAGCTTAACAAGTTGACACTACTATAGACTAATAACAGAGAAAATATATACATTTTTCCTTTTATTGTATTGTATTAAATCTTAAAATGTTAATCAGTTAATATACTAATTTCATTTTAATGTTCTTTTTTAACTTAAGCTAGTGAAAAATTGTAATATTCTGTTTTTTTTGAGAATAAAAGGTGTTCTCCAAATATTGTTGTTTACTTTGTTTAACATTTTCAAAGTGTTATTGTGCTAAAAGAATAGAAATATATTGAAGAAAACTTATATTATTTAAATGCACCCATACTTCTTTGATTGCATTGTTTATTATTTGACATTCAAATAAAGTACAAGCAAAAAATCATTTTTATAAAAAAAACTTTTATTTAAACACTTTAAAAAGGACAAAATAAATATTTGTCTTTTAAATTTTAACTATCAACTCATAACCTCATTGTACACAATTTATATGATCATAAAAGCTTGTCGCGCGATTTACTTGTGTAAATAAACTTTTGCTAATTTAATTATGTAACATCTGTTAAGTTTAGATTTTTAAAGTTTCAATTTAATTAAATATTGATAACGCGACAAGCTTTTATGATCATATAAATTGTGTACAATGAGGTTACGAGTTGATAGTTAAAATTTAAAAGACAAATATTTATTTTCTCCTTTTTAAAGCGTTTAAATAAAAGCTTTTTCTAAAAATGATTTTTTGCTTGTAATTTATTTTTTAATTTTTAGTTACCACTGGCTAGGTTTCTCACACTAGACGTCACATTATTTTTCTAATTATTCTTAGCAAGCCCTTTCATTTGATACCTGTATTGCAGATGTGCATAAATAATAACTATTCCGCCATCTTAGATGTTCCGCCATATTGGATTTAGAAAAACATCACATTATTTTTCGAGTTACTCTCAACGAGCCCTTTCAATAAATATCCATATTGTAGAAGTAAACTAAAAATAAATATTTGGCTATATTGGATGGTCCGCCATTTTGCATTTAGAATGACGTTAGATTATTTTTTGAGTTGCTCTCAACGAGCCCTTTCATTTGATATCCATATTGCAGAAGTGCAAAAATAATAACTATTCGGTCATCTTAGATGGTTCCCCATATTGGTTTTAGAATGATGTCACATCATTTTTCAAGTTGCTCTTAAGAAGCCCTTTCATTTGATACATATAATGTACAAGTGCATCAAAAATAACTATTCTGTTACTTTGGGTGGTCCGTCTTATTAGATTTGGAATGACGTTACACTATTTTTCAAGTTACTCTCAACAAGCCCTTTTATTTGATACCCATATTATAAAAGTTCATTAATTATAACTATTCCGCCATCTTAGTAGTTCCGCCATATTGGATTTAGAATAACATCACATTATTTTACGAGTTACGGTCAATAACCCATTTCATTTAATATCTATATTGTAGAAGTAGACTAAATAGATACTCGGCTATCTTCGATATCCGCCATATTGGATTTAGAATGACATCTTAGTATTTTTCGAGTTGCTCTCAACGAGCCCTTTCATTGATACCCATAGTGTAGAAGTACATTAAAAATAACAATTCCGCCATCTTGCATGGTCCGCCATATTAGATTTAGAATGACGTCACATATTTTATCGTGCATTGTCATCCAAAGTAAACGTGTATAAAATATTTCAGCTCAATCGGTTGAAGATATCTACTTCAAAATTGAGCTCCAAGATTTCAACCGAACCCACATACATACATTGCAAGTGAAATAAAAGCTTTTAAAAATGAAGCTTGTTAGCCTTTTTTTAAAAAATATTTAAAATATTTTAATTTTTTAAAGGTTTAAGTTGTCCTACATTCAATTTTTATGTTTTCTTAAAATATTGTTGTTTACTTCGGCCCTCATTATATTTGCAAGTCATTTTATTTTAGGTGTTGGCACATGTGTTGCATCCTATTCAAATGTCTGAATCATCAGTACACTGCACTTGAAACATTATGACCTTAATCTTAATTTTAAAAAACTAGGATTTCTCTCCTTCTACATACATTTTTCTTTAAATAGATTGAATTAGTTAGTGCAAAATAATAATATTTTTTAAATAATATTTATTTTACAATCAAAAATTTTAGAATACTATAAGAAAAAATATGATAAATAAAAAACATTTGTCTATTCAATTAAATTTATTTTATTTAATATTATATTATGTACAAAATTAAACATTGAATATTGACTTGATACATATGGTACTGTAAAATATCAATAAAATATATTTAACTAAACATTACTTTTTCTTGTAAAAGGCACATTTTAAGCAAAATTTAATGAGAATAAGTTCATTATACATATCTAAGTTAAATATATATAAAAACTGGCTAAGTGTGAGTCAGACTGACACACAAAGGTTTCTATACCATTAGCTTTTAAAAAAAGCAAAAAATTAAATATCTGTTGTGTGAGAGCCTCCTTAAACATTTATTTTATTGTTTTTTTTTTATATTTGTTATTACAGCAGCATGCATTTCTGTATCTAAATATTTCAACTATCTAATTATCATGCATGGTTCATGAGATACAGCTTGGTGACAGATGAACACACACAGACAAGGCCACCGTCCCTTTCATCCTATAAGCACACTTTGTTGATTTTAATAGACATAATAATTTTGTGCTACTCTACATATGCACAAAACAATCTTTTCTTTATACATTCAATTATCACGATTTTCGATTATCCAAATGACTGACGACAACAATTAGTCCGGTTAATCGAGTTTTGTACTACTGTACATCGCTTTAAAATATTCCTTAATTGACATACTTCATGTTATTGTGCAAATTTTTGTCATTGTATAAAAACCTAGTCTTTTTAAGAATAGTATTCAGGAGGTAGTAGATTATAGGACGTTTCCATCTATCAAAGTTCTATATTGGTAAGATTTTACTACATTTTATTTCTAGACCATCACATTTTATTGATTTATTTTATTATATATTATATAATATTTAATTACATTTCGTAAAATTTGCACTGAGACGTTGTCCCCCTTCTCCTCATTACAATTTATCCGTAATGTTTTAAAGGTTGTCTGGTAGAGATTGCTTAAAGCATTAATACCGCCTTTGCATACGTGTTTTTCTTTCAGTTTTATTTATGTTGTTCTTTCTATATATTTCTTTTATGTGTGCAATAAAGTTTAATATTCTATTCTATTCTTAGAAATTATATATTATATTATATTATATTAAACTTTAAATAGAAATTTAATCTCAATGGCCTATTTTAAATAACTATATTTCAAAACATATTTACACTTGTTTATCTAATAACAATACATTCAACGAGTTGTTCCTGCCCTGAAGTTAAGTGTTGTGTTTTTGAGAAAATAAGAAAAATTCTAAAAATAAATCTGAGCACACGTCATGCGGTAGCTTCATGGAGGCCACGACTCGTCAACCGTATTGTGTATCTAAACATTATTCCGTTTATTAAACTCTTCTGTATCATGAGGCACATCCCACCTCGGGTTCCAGAAGCCTTCTGGTGTTTTAGGCCTCACGGGGTTGGAACGACCGCGGTGTTTCGAACATTCTTCTATTTTCTTGGCTAACATCTCTGGGTTGTCTTTATAGAGGTCTGTCAGGAACTGTTGGTTGGTTGGTTTAATGGTCATTATTAATAAAGGTAAGAAATCGATTATTAATACTAAAATATTTAATGTGAACATTATATGTTATTTTTTAAAAAAAATACTGAATATTTCTATATTATATTACAATTACATTGATAATTTTGTAATTAATAAATACTATTATTTCCCATTTATTTTTTTTGCTTCACGATGTATCCCGCATATAGAACGATAGGCAGAACGAACCTAGTGACTCAATTCAGTAAAAGAAACGCACAGTACCGTTTTGTAATTATATGACATTGTTATAAACAGTAGCCAAGTGCAAGTTTAAGTTTCTTATGATAGATTTCTACTAAGAAATTGGTACTAACCAAATACAGATTAAGCCTCTTAACAAACCCAAAAAGAAAATTTTTGGCAGCAAAAAATGACTTTATTTTACAGTGTTAGTATTAATGACGTTGTTCACTTGATAGTGTTCATTGAGATGTTCAGCATTTTTAACAGCTTCGGTAACGTAAATATAAACTTACAGGTATACAGTCGTCACAACACCACCCGGTCAAAGCTTTTTTTTCCGCTTTTCTCCGAACTGCCATTTCTTTATACTGCGGCTCTATGTCAGCTCTAATTCTATAATATATAAAAATTACATGTATTTCTTTAAATTTGCACGAAGGATACAGATAAAAAATATTAAAGTAATATAAACTAAATTGCTTAAAATCTTTTATATTAAAAATATCTAGTCCTCTTAAATTAAATCGTGATTTTGATTCCGCCAGTAAGCAATATAATATAATAATTAAGTCGGTTTAATAAAGTGTTAAATAAATAAATAAATATTGATTAATTATTTAAATGTTAAGACAGAATATTTATTTTCTATAAACCTTTTAACATTATCATTTGGTTTGATAACACCCTCCTTTTGCAGTATTGACATACTAGATTCCATTTCTTGTGAATTTACTATATTTAGGTTCTCTGCTAGTGGATGTTTGGTGGGGCTGAAACAAAAAGAAAATTTAAAATATGATTCTTATTTAAACAAATTAAACAAATTCATAGATAAATGTTCATGGATAGGCTAGTTTGAACGGATGCACTCCATTGCGTGTTGAGGTGAAACTCAACGTCACAATATGTTTCATCATTGCGCTACATTGGAAATATGTCGAATATTAACATTATGTCTATTAAAATCAATAAAGTATGCTTAAACGGGTGAAAGGGAAGGTGGTCTTGTCTGTGTGTGTTCATCTGTCACCAAGCTGTATCTCATGAACTATGCATGATGTTCAAAATAATATTCATAACATACAGATTTTTTAAAATCAATATATTGTTGAAATAAAATGTTAACCAATAATTATGTTGTGTTAATAACTTAATACATTATTTGCGGAGGCTGCACTTGGAAGTTAATTAATTATTTTTTAACACAATTTCTTTATAGAAGAATACACTATAATCTTAATTTAATTACATTTATCGCTGACGTAACTGTAATATTGATTTAATATTTATTTCATCGCTTGGTGTCTAGGCGAAACGCATTGAATTCCGCCATTAAACACGTAATGCCTTCAGATTTCGACAGAATGTGGGGAGCGGAGTGTCTTAACACTAGGTTCCCTCTGCCTACCCTTTGTGCGGGGATACAAAGTGAAACTGATTATTGTGTGCTATATCGAAATGGTTTACATGATATTATATAGCCTTCCTCGATAAATAGAAGTGACTGTCCAAATCAAATCAATTTTTGCTTTAGTTGACGAATTCTAGCACAATTCTTGTTTTATCACTTAAGCGAAGCCAGTCGCGGCGCAAGGGCACAAGCGTGCGAAGCACTGTAAAAAAAATAAAAACATTTACCTGCAATTAGTCATAGTTTTATTTGTATTCTTGTTCATTTGTTGTAAAAGCGACATACTCGCATCAGGACAGTGGGTTTCATCATTTGATTTATTTCGCTTGTCGGACATGTTCAATCTAAAAATAGCATGTACCATATAATTAGTAAAATTAAACATTAGAACGACAACAACAACACAATAACAATAAATAATTAACATCAATGTGGTGGAGTTTCAGTATTTCGTTATGATTTTCTCCTTCACGCTTTATCACGCATATAGCAGAATTGACTCTAAGAGAAATTGCCAACTTTAGTCTTAATAATGCTTGGAGGTCAAGCGGGATATAAGTGTAATTTTTGGAAAATATATAAATCGTCGGCTTAATAGTGTAAACCTGCTAACAGCCTATAAAGCAAATTATCAGAAGTGTACTAAAAGGTAAAAAGCTTTGAATAAATATGAGTGTACATATACAGAGTGTTTTTATCAGCACCACTTTAAATGAAACCACAGTTTTAACTACTCTATAAAAGCCTAATACAATTAAAAAAAATCTCATAAATGAAAAAGTTTTCTTTTCAAACAAAATAAATAATAAAATTATCGTCAAACGGACACCGCCGCCTCATACCGAAATTAATTAGAAAATGCAAACTAACCTTTGAGGATACTGTTGTAAAATATTAATAGAATCTTCCATTTGTTTTATGTCAATATCTATCATTTCCGGTTCATTTTCTTCGTTGCTGTTGTCTCTTTCTAATTTTAGTTTCAATGCTGTGGGCATTTTAAACTTTCTAGGACTATCTTTTGCTTGGGATTTACTTCTAAAAACATAATAAAGTAGATAGTTCAATTGAAATTTATCATAATGTAAAATTATTTTGTACTGATTGTAAAAGGAACATTTTAAATGAAACTTTTTTTAATTCAGATGAAACTATTTTAGCCGAATTGTAGATCTGGGTTTACTTAAGTACTGGTACTGTCAAATGCTCAAAAGTCTGGTTTTCTAAAACATATTTGATACATAGTGTCCGACACATTAAAAGCATTTAATTTCTACGCTTTGGAATATTAAAACAAATAAGTGGATGTATGTAATTCAAATGGTTTTTCGTAACACGAGTTCACCTGAGGCCAGTTGTGGCGCAGGGGCACAAGGATACTATTGTAAACGCGACAGGTTATTGCCAATAGAAACAGGCGAATGGAAGTGTCTTAACAAAAGGTTCAAGTTTCAAGTTTCCTCTGCTTACCCTTCTGTGGATGATACGACGTGAAATAAATAATTAAAAAAAACACAATGAACCCGTTACTCCTCGTAATAAAAGTAACTTATACTCTTCGACCACTAAAATTACCAGCACCACGCCTGACAAAGTACCTACTTACTTAACATTGCCGTTAGTGTGTAAAGTTTCTCTACATGTTAGCGACTTGTTTTAATTATTTCTATTTGTCCACACATAAAACATTTTGAGCATGCTGGGTAACTCTGATTGTCAGGTACAGTGGGTTATAACTCATAATGAAATTATTAACGTAATGTAATATTATAGCCCTTTTGCACTATAAAGATTATCAAAAACTATAATATTTTTTCAATTTAATCCAGTAGTCCCTGAGATTAGGTTGTTCCACCAAGCTTTATAATATGATAGAAGTTATAATTTGTTAATATAGAAATATATATAAATAGATATAAATAAAAAAAACACTTACATAGTTTGGAATACAGGACCACTTGTAGGTGATGGTTGTATTGTATCATCTGTATCTAATATTTCACTCTTTAAGTTTTGCTGCAAATAACATTTTAGTTAATTATTATTCTTTCTAACTATATATATATTCAAAAATTATATTACTTTATGTGTTTCCATCTATTTCTTCATCATTTGTGGACCAATTTTTTTATATCTCATAGGTTGATACGATCTCATAATGGAATTTCATGGAAATCGGAAGCCCACAAATTTTATAGGTAATATATACATAACATAACATAATATACTATATATTTCATACTAGCGGACGCACGCAGCTTCGCTTGGTGAATTATAATAAACCACGAAACATGTGTTTAATGAAATATTTTTAAGAGTATAATTTCAAATTTTATAAAAATCGGTGCCGATTTAAATTTTTCCCCATACAAACTTCCAACCCCTATTTCACCCCTTTAGGGCTCAAATTTTTCAAAATCCCTTCTTAGTGGATGTCCAGATTACGAAAGTAAACATCTGTTTAAATTTCACGTTTCTACCATCAGCGGTTACGGCTGTGCGTGCATCTTATCTCAGTCAGTGAGGACAAGTCCTTTTATATATATAATATAGTTAGAAATAATTACCATAGAGGTTATATAAGGACGACTCGAATTACTGGCTAGCACCTTTATGGCCTGTCAACGGCGACCGAAAGAAAAAGATCGCTAACGTCACTCTGCCCAATGAATTTTTTAGAACCAGATATTGTTATTAGACTGCTAGAAAATTCCCTTTGCTTGTTTAATAATTATTTGAAGCCTTGTTTTAATTCTTTACCTTTCCCACTTTATTTAATATTTTCAATAGTTTCTTACGATATACATAATATCTTACAATATAAATATATAATAATAATATATTTGGGGCTGTAGTCATGAGCTGTCAACAATACTCATACTAATGGTGATGATGATGATGATGATTATAAAATAGACACAACTCCTCAACGATTTGAACTTTATCTTTTAAATGTTATTGGGACTTATAGGATAGTTTTAGTGATGGCTAGTGGATGTGAGATTACATGTGTGGGCATGTGAGATCCCATGCGTGGATTAAGGCTATGTGTGGGCCTTTGCCTCTCATGTATAATACAACAAAATTAAATAAACCTGAAAATTATCTTCCATGCAATTTCTTCCTAACATTTCCGGGGAGCATGTAAGATCTACAATATTTGATGTTTTCACTTTGGCCAAATTCAACCTCATCTGTTTCAATCTGCTCGAAGGTTTAATTCTATTTGGTGTGGGAAATGATAGCTTGATGTTTTTGTTTTCTGGTGTTGGCCTAAAAAGATGTTGTTTACTTTAGTAATTTTCAATATTATATACATTGAATATTTCTACTGATTTTGCATTCAAAATTATAGTTATTGAATTTTAGAGTAAATTCTTAGAAATTGGTATACACCTAGTGTTAATTAATATAACATTTTTCATTCTTTTGAGTGGGAATCGAACCCGCAAGTCCAAGCACCACCGCTTACAGTCACATGCCTTCTTGAGCCACTATGGATACATGATGTGTAGCTATGGGTGTAAGACTAAAATAGAGGATTACTTAAAGAGGAATAAATTAGTAATGTGAAGAAAGACCTATATAATAATTCAAATTTGGGCAGAAAGTTAGGTGCCCGTTTTGTATATAAGCTGCCTACAGTGTAAAGCTAAATAAATTAAATTCAAAGCAGAACTTACCAAGACTCAGGACATTTCTTTTTATCTTTTAAACTTAAGGAATGTGTGTTAGTTTTCTTTTTAGTAAATATTATTGGACTCCTTCTATCCAATGGAGTTGTTTCAATTTCTGATATAGATTCATCTTTATTCTCTATAATGTCTTTGGGACTTTTAAAATTTACTTGTGGCTCTAATTTTTCCTTTTTTATATCCTTTTTTTTAGGTGATTGTTTATTTAAAATTATATAGATTGTGTCTAAAATCTTAAAGTCTTGTGTTTCATTTAACTTATCAAGAGCTGAAACTGAAATAAACAACTTATAGGCATATTCTCATTTATCAATACTATAAGAACATATAAATAATTTTTACTCCACCCTCTTCCTTGAATCTCATCTTTTTTATATTAATGGTTATGTGAAAGAGATCACCTATGGCATTAAGGCCACTTTGACGCCTAAGTTGTATTTTTTATTATTATTTTTATTAGATATATAATTTTGTTGGTGTAAATAGACCAACAAAAAAAAATAAAGTAAATAAATATGTGAATAGACCATTGTGGTACAGCATCTGATGGATCAGCATGGGACTCTTGTGTGTTCTTCTCCACAATGAATTATTTTTATTTATTTTTTGGTAAGTGTGGTATCAAGCACCTTAACCTTTAAAGAGCAAAGTTTCAAAAATTGGGCAGTCCACAACACAACTGAATAAATGAAGTGACAATGTGAATCCAATGTTATTATACTAGGTTACGCTTAAGTAAAATACAGCATGAGACTGAAAATAAATGTATATAAACAATAGTCTTTGAAGTTTGGTTAAACCTTAACCTTACCAATGGATTTAAATAAATTTTCCTTGTTGATTACCTCCTTTTTTAAATTTTCACAATTATTACAAATGTACCTGTAAAATACATTAATAAAATAATTTATGGTGAAGTTTAAGTAAATTATGATAATACAGAAAAGTGTGTAAAATTAAATATTCACCCATTTTGCTCTTTTTGTGATAAGAAATTTCTATAATTTTCATTTTCTAAATGTAACTCTTCAAAATCACTAACTAGATCTGAAACATAAATCATTTATTATTCACATAATTTCGTTGAATTTAAAGTAACGAGTAACTAATGAGAGAAGAAATCAACCTTTAAATTTTGATATAGTTTGTTGAAGTGTCGATTCCACTGCTACAATTTTAGTTATGGGGAAAGATTTTGGATCTTTAAAAAGTAACCAATTATTTTCATTTGTAAGGCTCATCTTAGATTATTTATTATGTTTTTATTATCAGTTCATCACTTTTAAAATTCACACTGTGAAAATTCACACCGCATACAACAGAGCAGACAGACGAAGCTAGTGTTGAGATACTCCGTTCTCAATTAAAATTCTTCTTAATTAGTAACATAATATATTACTAATTTAAGTTCAGTTCGGTTCTTTATTTATTTAATAAGACTTTCAGCAAGTTTTTAGCGCGCCACTACACAATAAACAAACGTGATACGAAATCACAGAACACATTTACGAAATAAGTACCGTTGACGTTCGATGTTTATTTTTAACAACTGTCAACGTCATTTATATTTTAACCTTTTATTCTAATATCACAAGAATTAACAATGTTTTCAATGATATTCTTATATATGAAAAATTCTTTATTTTTTTTCATATTTTACTATTTACATTTCATTTCATTATTTTAAATTTATGATACATTTATCTGTGGTTATATTGTCAACTTGGATTTGGCCACTATAAATATTCTGTGACAATCAGGCAAAGAACGAAACGTATATGCCAAAAATATTTTCTGTTTAATAATCAAAGAATGTATGTATGTATGACTACCTATATATTTCCCAGTATATATTACACTTTCTTATTTCTAGTTAGTTTATATCAGGCAAGTAGTTTTTATAAGTAATTGTTAAAATTAGAGCAATTTAAAATCGTAAGTCCTTTCCCTATGGCCTTTGCCTGATGATTATAAAGAAAAAAACATACATACCGTATGTCTTTTATGAAGACTATTTACTAAAAGTATTAATTAATAAATTATTTAAAAATCGCATGCAATAAATCTTACGTATTTTAAGGCTATTTTATTTTCACAAAGAATTTTTCAAGATTTACTTCCATAGTGAGATGTATAATTTAAAGCTTTTGCCTTTTTATAGGGCTCTTAAAGAAAATGTTAGATAATTTATATTTAAAAACATTGTCTTGTGCTGAAAACGTAAACCAAATTAAAGTATTATACATTTTTAGTAAAAGAAATTGGCAAAAATTGATATTTATTATGAATGAAAATTTTATTATCTTACAGCTCTTGAGAGGTCGTAAATATGGAAACCGACGACGATACATTTATTGTAATTATCGGAGATGAAGATGAGGATTCATCGTTTGTCGCGCCAATTCAAATAAAACAAGAAATAAATGATGAAGAGGATTTGAAGGAGAATTCTGTTTGTAAAGAAATTGAAGAATTTACTATATCTATCAAAAAAGAGCCTTGTGATTATTATGATGGATGTGAAGATGAGAATAATTACAGTTACTTATGTATAGACAAATTAGAAGATTTTTGTGATGATGATCAAGAATATGTACCAGATATTCTAGAAGAGTCATTGTGTCAACCGAGTTACAGTAGTTCAGATGAAAATAGTAACATTATAAAAATAAGAAAAGACAAACAAAGAACCAAAATGCTTAAACCATCGGATAGAAAATCTTATGTTAAAGAATTGATGAGGCTATTCCCTGAATTGAGGGAGGATAAAAAGTTGCTAATAAGTTGCTTAGTAGAAATTATGAAGACTAGACAGCCCCCAAATCCCCCACAAGACTATTATGTTATGAATGGAATTATGCTTGAGTATGAAAATATTTCAGTATAGCTTTGTTTTGAATATATAAGATTCTGGTTTGATTTATAGTAAATGAAACCTATTTTAAAAACACACCATTCTTTTAAAAAAATAAATCTGCGTCGTGCCGTATCCCGTACACAGCAGGGTAGGCAGAGGGAAACTAGTGTTAAGGCACTCCATTCTCCACTTTCTGCCGAATTCTGCAGGCATTGCATGTTGAGTGGCAGAACTCAATGCCGCACTTTGCCTCAACACTAGAGAAGAAATGGAAATATAAACGTAAATAAATATTTCACTTCCTCGAGTGGGAATTGAAACCACACCGTCGCGTTACAGTCACACCCTTGTGCTAAGCCACGACGGCCTCGACGGCTTTTTTTACACCTAGTTTAAATTTCAGAAATAAACCAGTATTGTTTCAAAGTTAGGAAATGGAAATAATTTATTCCCATGAGAGTAAATTGATCCCATAAATATGTATTATGGTCTGATGCTGTGCTGATGTACCTTAACAGCTTTACTTTGTCTTTAATTTTTTGCAGGTGTGTATATTGCGGTTGGCAGTCAAAGTCAATACCAGCATCTGGCCGCCATTTCCAAGAAAAACATGGCGAAAGATATTTGTTTTGCTATGCTTGTGGAGTCAACTTTAGAAGGTTTTTCATTTATTAAATAAATTGCTAATTTAAAAATTATAGAATCAACATATACCAAAATTACTATAATTTTAAATCCACATATAATTTTGATAACAGATTATCTCAATACAATAATTCATTTTACTATTAGTATTAATATATATATTTCAGTACAACAAACTTGTATAAACATGAAAAACGTTGCTCTGCCCCCAACATCAAAATAGTACTGAAGGCTCGGGCACTCTCACTGGGAAAGAAGGGTCGATCTAGACCATTTATACCAAAAATTATTGACAAAGTTCCCAAAAGGTAAATAACACTCAAGAAATAATTAATTTCCAGAATCTTTGCAAAGTGAATATAAATTGATACAAATTCAAAATATAAATTCTATTTTATTTGTACTAGATTCCAATGCCCCTTTCTTTTATAAATATAACAAACAAGTTCTAAATTCAAAGTACAATCTTCCCCCAGATTCAACTGCTCCCTGTGTTCCGCGTCGTTCAGCAGCAAGTACACACTGCAGGCGCACGAGCACCTGCACCGCGGGGAGCGCCCTCACCGCTGCAGCCACTGCAACGCCGCCTACACCTCAAACACTGCGTTGATTGTTAGTATTTTAATTGGATGTTTTAATTAGTTTTCGGGTTCCATATTCTATACTTCGAAAGAAAAAAGAAAACCATTTAATGGTTCATTTCATTTTCTGTTTATGACATTTTTTTTAAAAGATTATGAAAGAACTGGCATCTCTAAGCTGAAATTAATAAGAAATATTTGGAAAACCCTTTGAGACGAATAAAGAAAACATCCAAATTAAATGTGTATCATGGAAACTTATACACATTTTGTAAACTTTTATAACTTGTACCTTTAACAAAGCTCGACTTGCATTTTTTTACATACATGTGTACTATTATCTATATACTTTTAAGTTTTAACCTATCTATGTATCACTCAATGGATGAGTCAATCAACCAATCAGTTATTCAATTAATTTTCTATAAATATTGTAGCGACACAAAAAGAAGCACAGCGAGCAACAGTACATTTGTGATCACTGTCAACGCAGCTTTAAACTGAAGCCCGCTCTCATTACACACATGGATACCCATAGACGTAAGACGTGTTTTTTTTCTTAGGGTTAATGTAAAAATGTGATTCTCTAAGGCCGTCGTGGCGCACTGGCACAGCGTGTGTGCAAACATGAGGGTTACCGATTCGATTTCCACTAGGGGTATGGATTATTTAATATTTATTTCCTGATTCCGGTAATAAGAAAAAGTGCGTACATTTTGAGTGTCAAAATGTAATGTCTCGAAAATTTGGCGGCGCGTGGAGAACGGAGTGCCTTAGCACTAGGTTCCCTGTTCCTATCCTGTTATATGCTGAATACAGTGTGGTGTGAAACTAAAGAAACAATGTCATTCATGTCTGACTGAGTCTTAAGGTTACAATTGATGAATACATGATATTAATAATGAAAATGTATTTTTATATTAGTTAGACATTTGAATTTAGCCAATTGACACATACATTCTTATTGAGTTATTTTGAAACTTTTATATGTTTATTTGTAACTTTTTTGTCATCTCTGTAGTTGTTTCGTTTGATTGTAAAAATTTTAGAAAAAACAAATGAATTGAGGACTAGTTTTATTAATAAAATTTTTCAAGCTTTGACTGTTTTTGAAGATGTGGTTTATTACTTTTATTACTTTATTTCAGCTGTAAAGAAGTTTGGTTGTGAACAATGTCCAAAACGCTATGCTCAAAAGGCAGCATTAGTTCTACATATTAATAGGGTGCATAAGAATCTGCCACCTCCATGTGCCTGTCAAATATGTCCTAAAAGGTAAATATTTTATTAATTTTTATTTATTATTAATTGCTTTTCTATACTCTAAAAATTATAAAGCTGAAACTTGTTTGTTTGGTTGACCTCGCTAACCTCAGTAACTACTAGTTGGGATTGAAAAAAATCTTTTTGTGTTGAATCTAGATCATCTTTTGAGAAAAGTTTAAAAACTATTTTGCATTATAAGGTAGTAAGTTTAACTTTCACAAATTTTCTTAAAATGTATAGACAAAGATTTTGCTTTTTGAAAATGAACTGAAAGTAAAATGTAGAGTGATTTGTCATAAGGTTTTTTTTCATCGATGAATACGATGTGTACATATAAAAATTTAAACATTAATAAAAAATATGTATTTTTTTTTATTTTCAGATATCCACGGATGTCGTTGCTGAAAGACCATATGAAGAAAGTGCACGGAATGATGATTATGACGCGAAAGGTATTTATAATACAAATTTGACTTTGAAGTAGACGGCTTTATTATATGATTACTAGAGAAATAAAAAAAAACATTATCGTTCACATCATTTTTTATTTAGTTACACGCTATATCTGGCGTACCAGTAGGGTCTTGTGACCTAGTCTTGTGGTACTCTGTTCGTTACGCATTGCATGTTGAATAGCATAGTCTACGCTTTGTCTTCTATAATAAAAAAATAAAGTAAATTCGTAAATACAATTTAGTCACTTTTAGTACAACTTTGTTTTTTTTAGATAATTGTTGTTTATTTTTTTACTCATATCTGAATCGTTCATATTCAACAAATGAATAGTGTTTTTTAAATTGTAGGCTTTATTGACTTTAATAAATATGTATTCCATGTTAGTCAAAAATCATTGATGAATAAACACAGTGATTTAATAAAAAAACACCATAGATAATTTATAATATTTTAACAAATCTATATGTTTTTATTAAAATTACAGATGTTCTTCAAGAAATTACCAACCATGTCTGACACGCAAGTGAAGCAAGCCAAAGTAATTTTTAAAAGCGAAGTGGAGGACTATGATATATATTAAACTTTAATATATAAATTATTATGAATTGCAAATGTGCTTATGATATTGTTGACATTTTTTTGGTGTTTAAAGTTTTTTCTCATTTATTTTTGGATAACATGTAAAAAATTTAATTTAATGTGTAATGAAGTATTCTAGTATTTATATATTGGAAATATTATTTTTTATATGATTTACGCCAATTGACCATTGCTTTACTTATTAAAGTATTAACTCTTGGTAATGAACTAATTAAATTCACTTAGTTAATTTATTTATTTAAATTTTTTAATTTAAGACAATTTAATAAAAATTAACTTTATTTTTAGCTAATAAATTATTTAAAAAAATGAACTAAAAATGTATGATAATTGACAACTACAATATAATGAATTAAAATTTCAACTAAAATTATAGCTTAATTTTATTGATATATATTCTATATATGTGTAATATTGCATACTATGTATGTATTGATAGGCTGATTGCAGGATTGAATCTGCTTCTCGTAATAACAATGAATTTGTAAGTTTTGTTTTGTTTATAAGTAAACATTAAATATATTTTCTTTATAAACCTTTTTTTTATTTTATGTTATAAAAGTATCCCTTACTTTAAGAGTTCTTTATTTTAGCCAAATCCACAATTCAACATTAGTCTAATATTTGCCGTCAAGAGGGATAGGTTTAAAATAAACACATGTTTAATACGAAAGTGTTTTATTACGCACTTATTATTTCAACCAAATGTTTACGAAATACTCTCTATAGCATAATGCATACACATCATAGAAGACACCACGTAATTTTATAATGCTTCGTTACATACTAGGAAAATACAAAAATATTAAGCGGTATTGGAACTACCGGGTTACCTTCGTTATATGCGAAAGTACATACATACATGCACCGCCATCTTGGTCAGTTAACACTCCGAGACCGGGACTTGGTATTTCTACACGGCTGGTGATATACTTGCAAACGATATGTCTATTTGAACTCATGAAAAGTGATGAGGTGAAACATGAGAGGTGAAACGCGATTCAATAATAATATTTTTAATGGTACTTGTCGAAATTGTGTACGATAAGTGATTCTATCATTGCAAGATGTTAGTACCTTGTAGAAATACCAGTTTTGACTATATGGGTGCACATTTGATAGACATATAGATGGAAAAGCGCATATTTGTTTCTATCTCAAAAAACCGAAATCGGCCAACATTCACGAAAACTAACTTTATCATTTTTTTATCTCACCAATACTGATCGCAATCTTAACAATGGTCCAAAAATATCTAATAGCATCCCTAAACGACCGAGTAGAAAAATACATTATGTTATGCCTCTCACAGAATTCTAGCGTTTTAATTTCTCACTTTAAACGTCACCATGATATTTGTTTCGTCGAACGGCAAAGATCGAAATATATAAGGTCTAAGAGTGTTACAACAAACTACAGTGACAATCTCAATAAGTTCGATAGTGATTTCAAAATGTACACGAAAACGAATAAAATATAACACCTTTAAGGCTACAAATATGTATGTAGTGAACACGAAATTGTACCAGACATCTATGATTTGTTAAACCGCGCGACAGACAGCTCGATAACGATTTACGGGACTATAAAATATTCTATGCTATTTACTATTATCGATATAATTTGTTGATTTTTTTTTGGTATATTTTATTATTTATTACACACTATTACAACACGGGCCCCGGACAGTGTCTCCCCGTCTCCAGTACCTCACAGAGCATTGTGCACGTGTACTTAGCGTTTACCTTAACACGTTAACAGATATACGATTACACGAAACAGACGTGAAATTGCAATGCGATCAACCTCACTATTTAATAAAGAGACGTACCTGTCTGATCTCGATTATCACAAAATACATATACCATATTGAACACCAATAGTTTTATCGCGTCTAAAAAGCATGCTGAGGATGCTGTTTAAACGTGTTTACAATTACTTAACCTCTAATACGAGTAAAGGTTTCGTTTCAACGAGTGCTTTTCGCGGCGCTATGACGAAAAGCACAGGTGATGTCAATCAATGTGTCAATATCGGTATGGGAACATCACAGAACTCTTTGCTTACGGTCAATTAATTTAACACTTAACATTAAAGCCAAACTGAGCCTTCACATGTAGAGGAAAGTGTACAAGCATCATCATAACGTTCAGATATTTTAGGCCTGTTACAGAACAATCGTGTCTTATTCATCTAAGGGGATTTTTTGGACATTATTTTATTTATGTATAATGTTGCCAGCTTCGACATATTTACAAGAACATTTTCAAAGCATGTCAATAAAAAAGACATACATATATTAAAATCATAATGTGAAGCAAAACGTTTATTTAAAGTAGATACACTATTAAAGTACATTACTCTGTTGAAATCGTAGCAAGTATGACAACATTTCGTAAATCTGACAACATTATTTACATTGTGCAGTATAGAAAATTACCGGATTTTAAATCACAGACTTTTTGTTACACTCTCATAGACATAATTTTAAATACAAATTTCAAATTCCGGCTTTTTCTTAGTATTACTAATTATAACAGTTGTGATGTATGTTACATTATAAGTTTCTTGACTTCACTAGATATTGACATATCGGGGAAACTAATTCCATTTATATTTCTTATTGTAAAAATAAACAATTTATCATCGAACGAGCGTTTCTTACAAGGGATTTTATTATTAATTATTATGTATATTACAAATTTATAACTCTAGTGGCAGTTTCAACGCTCTGATATAATAGCGATGGCAAAAAATCATTGTTTCTGGTTATTTTATGTTAATATTATGTATTAATTTAATTCCACGCACACGTGCTTCCGATTGTAGATAACAGTAATATGGCGGCATTAGTTAGTTATATTTAATGTGTCTAAGTATTGAATTTATATTCTGAAGCTTGTACTTTAAATGGCATTTTATTTACTTATTTAGTATAATAATAACATTAAGTTAACGTTACAAGAGTAAGCACAGTGAGTGCAATTAATTTAATACAACACGTGACTTCCGACCGGACTTTCTATATTATATTATTCAATTTAATTTTGTTTTGGTAAAGTATCATATCACCTATACATATAAAAATATATTTATTTCCAATGCATTAATTTATGTGAAAGAAACTTGAATGACAAAATAAAAGAACATACCATGACGTATATGACATTTAAAAAAATTATAATATGTTATGATCGTTTTTACAGTTAAACACCTAGTTTTAAAATATTCCATTTCGGATGGACCACACAATTTTCAAGACATAGAGCGTTGAGTGTCGCGCTCAACGCCTTGTCTTCTTACCACAGCGAGGAAATGAAAATTATTTCCTCAGAGAGGTAATCGAACCCACAACATTCAAGCGCTACGCCACGACGGTCTCAATTGTTTTTTTATTAGTTTCCAATATATAGAAGCGCGGTCGGACACTCACGTACGACAATCTTTACTCTATTGTAGACGGTTACAATACAATTATAAACGCATTAGCGTTTCCTTTCTATCAATTCTAACGTTTGACATTGACATATATAATAGATACGCCATCTTGGTCGTTATATGACGTACATATATAAAAATTATGACATTTTAAAATATTAAAATCATGCTGTTTCCTATGCCCTTATGACTATATCTGGGCATATATACATTGCATATATAGTCTTATATTGCATTGTTAGTCATATAATAAGTATGCAAGTATTCCGGAGTCGATAAATCGATATTGATAGATAATCGAAGCTCATGCATTTCTTATAATTATAGCGTCATTATTATAATTGTAAATGAAGTGTATAATATGCATATACATATGAAGATAAAATATACGGGGTTAAATGTCTTTACTAATATAATTACATTTTTATGGAAACAATAAATGAATAATAAAACTCCTCACTCCTAACCTTTCTCGTTTATATAAAAAAACCATTTCGATCGAATCAAATCATCTCCGACTATTCACTATCACATTTTTAAGAATATCAAATTTAAATAACAATATTGATGATCCTCCTTCATAGTAACAGATAATAAAAAAAATGCAAGGAACAGTCGACAAATAGTAAATGGCAAAAAGTTTTAAATTTGTAACCAAAAATAATTTAAAGAAAACAACCAAAATACCGTTAATGAATGACGCGACTAGTTTCCTCGAAAAGAATAAAATAATAATAATCTTTTAAAAAGTTGAAATCATTAGGAACATACATCTGACGTCTCTGAGCAACTCTTAAGAAAATCCTTCAAGAAATTCGAAACTATACACTAAGATACTTATCACAGGTTAAGGGGACAAGAGAAAGTATTAGTGTTCTCTCAATACAGCAGTTACGTGTAAATATAAAACTAATACAACTTAAGATAGCCGCTTCGGGCTCGAGCGGTGAAATTTAAAAACAAAACGTTTAGATAAAACTAGAAATTAGTATAAATTGTAAGCCCACGACCCGTTGGGGCTGAGATCGATACTTATATAATATATATAAATTGTATATGTAACCACTCGCGATCAAGCGCTGAAGCCTACGTCACATCACTAGCAGTTCATCCGGTTATAAACAATCCCGCACTTCCACGATCCCGCGAATCGATTACCGACTATTCCAATAATAATCATGTTTTTCAAAAATAATTTCTTTTGTCGATAATGGATTCGCGAGATTGTACTTTAAACATCGATAACGATGGTGAGGCGAGCGTGTCTCGCCTGTGACGTCATCACGAGGGTTCGCGCGCGCGCCGCGAGTTCATGTCGGCTCACATCGCGACACCGCGCGTCGACATCGACATCGATATCGATATTAACCGGTAATTGACAGTTCGCGTCACAGCACTATAGTCCGAGCGCGGTGGTTTCAGTCCCATCCGTTCTCTTTCACCATATGAGCGAGTTCTATTATGAACTTGCCTTCTTTATACTTCTGGCTGGATTCGAACGCGTACTCCTGAAACATAACATCGTTATATCGTTAGTTTCAAAACAAATTAAATGTATTTTTATTAAAAGTAAAGACAAATAATAGCGTCAATTTTTATTGTAGTTTCTATAAGACATTTATAAACAAATTAACCACCGCCACTGGCGGGTGTTGGTTGTGGTGGACGCCGGGTTAAATGATTATTATAAACCTGTTCTACATACATATTTCCAGCCGAGCATCGTCTTGCAACACTCGCAGTATATGTCCGCGACGGCGTGCAGCCCTGTCAGCAGCACGCGCTCCTCCGCCGGCCCGCAACCTACGTTTACACTGCAATTGAAAGAAATATATACCTATTATTATTTATTACTAGCTTTTGCCTGCGACATCGCCTTCGTGCTCAAATAGAAACAACTAAGGCCTCAATATGAGGTCAATTTTGAGCTGCTGTTTTAACATTCTACGAATTAAAATGGCATTTTAAGATAAATCACAGAGTTCAGAGCGAATTTATAAATACGGCCCTAAAGTTGTGTATGACACAAAATATTCTAAGTGCGGGAGGTAGCCCTGACCGTAGATACAGTAAAATACAGGAAAATATTAACAGGATTTAATATAGTCTATAATTTTCCTAAATAAATGGACTATCCAACACAAAAATATATTGGGAAATTAGACTTATGAGAAGCAGCTTATTTCAGTATTAAAATAACTAAACTGAAATATGATTATATAAACCTGGATATTTATTCTTATCAAATAAAGAGATGAAAAATATAGATTTGAAGTTGACATTTAAGTAAACGCATTTCATGCAACGACAATAACATTTCAGAAACAAATAATGCCATCCTCTACCTACAATATTCTTTCTAATCCTGCTTAAAAAAATGAACTTAATTGACAGTTATTCCTAATGTATTTCGTACATAGTTTGTGAAAT
>DWNA01000357.1:0-25282 GCA_018249835.1 Heliconius besckei | reverse complement strand
CTACTGTGCGGTTTCGTAGAAATTTCCTTCCACGCACCACCGAATTGTGGAATGATCTACCCGCGGCCGTGTTTCCAGATCGGTACGATATGGGTACCTTCAAGAAGCGCGTCTATCTCCACCTCAACGGCTGGCAACACACCTGTAGCTCCTCTGGTGCTTCACGGGGTCGTGGGCGGCGGTGATCATCATCAGGTGACCCGAACGCTCGTTTGCCTTGTTCTTTTTCCATAAAAAAAATAAAAAAAAGAGTTACGCTTCTAAACATTCAATTTCATATACCAGCGAAAAGTGCAGTGTCTTAAACTTAGCTCCTATCATATTATAATGGAAAAACTAAAAAAATACTCGTGTATAGTATATACTCGTATACCATAAAAGCGATTGAAAATTTAATTTTTCAGGCTTTCGAAGCAATATCTGTTAATCTACCGTCATAGGGATTACCGTGAGCCGCGCGACGGAGGCGTGCGAGTGTATCGACGGTGCGCGACGCGACGGCGGTTAATTACTCCTGAATATTTATTGCTAGTTTGAATAAATCGCTCTCGGATAAGCCTAAGCCTAAGCTAACTTACGATACATCGATTTATCTAAACATTTAAGGTAGTATTTGATTCCCATTTGAGAGAAGGAATTAGGTAATTAGGTATTTTCTCGTCCTGGTAACGGCCCGGTCATCATAAAGTGTCTTACCACTAAGCTCCGCCTGACTGCTCCATGTGAAACTATAATACAATAAATCATAATAAATTAAAATTATATACATAATTAATTAACACTTCAAAATACGCAACACAATAGACAAACTTAAAACAATATGAAAACATATAATTTAATGCAATCTGAAAATGAAGGGTTATTTGAAGATTGTTTGTTTGATACCATAAATTAATCTTCGTCTCAGTAGGTACATTACGACTTTACGAGCAATATTTATTATAAATGAAAATGCTTTGTTACATAAACTGTTTTCTACGTAATAAATGAAGATAGTGAAATTAATTTGTGGTTTCGTGTGATCGATCAAAGGGACGGCAACCTTTGTTCGGGTTTCTGTTGGCGGAGATAATTCTAACAATGACGTCTGGTGTTTCGTAGGCCTCTTTGAAATAAAAATATTGGCAGAAATAAGAATTAAATTGGATCCGGTAATTAATTACAAGTTATAAGTCTAATTAAACGTTCTAAATTAATCAGCTTCACGCTATATCCCATACAAATCAGAGTAGGCAGAGGAAGAAAAGTCTTGAGACACTTCGTTCCTATTAAGACACTTCCGTTCCTTAGTTTCCACCGAATAACGATTACATATTTACAGTAAACGTTTTAACTTCTTTTTCTTTTTACTTTTCTATTAAAGTTTTCGTTCCTGCCCGAGATGAGGTTCAAGATTTATCTCTAAGATATCGTTCTATAGTGTAAGGGCAAATTCAATTTGATTTCTCCCTCCTTCAAACTGACTCCGGCGTATTTTCCTTCTAATCTCAACACGAATCCGATTTATCAAGGTTTCATAGACTACCAAAAATATGCTGCGTTTTACGTGACCGAAGTGCTATATTGGCATTACTGGAAGTCATAAATCAAGAAAATGCGACACTTGCTGTAATATCTTCGTATCGTTAAAATTTTAGGTAGAAGTAGGTACTTTTATAAGCAGACATTTCGGACCTATTTCGAAAGTTATTTAAATATATTAAAATTCTTAACGCCTGGTGGAAAAAGAGGAGGGATAAGTTTAACGTGTCAGTGTATATGATGCTGTATGTATGTATGTAGTGTCGTAGCTCCCAAACGTATCAACCGATTTTGATTTAGTATCTTTTTTTTAAGGTGACAATCGAGTGTCACCTTAAAAAAGCCATGATTTAAGAAAATAAATTCAGCCATTTGAAAATTATCAATAGTATATTCTAGTAGTATACTTTTTTGAGATTTGTGTCGCAAGTCTTTGATTATCATTTATTTTTATTATCAAATCCAAACAAACAATGAAAGTTATATATTGTATATAATATGTGTATTACTTCTAATACAATAAATTTTACAACCTTCGTGCTTAGTCCAGTGCTTTCAAAAGTAGGTATGGCTGCCATGCCCTATTTTACCTTTAAGCGGATTAAGTATTAAACCGGAGTTAAAATATTTGGCTCAGCATTACTGGCGGTAAATTACTCTTGAATATTTATTGGTCCTTTAAATAAATCGCTTGCGGCGGATCAACCGTTAATTTGTATTTCACCGTTTTTCTCGCCACTACTTTTAGAAAATTCATTGCAATTTAAAAATTGGTTTTGCGTTTTTATTGAAGCTAAGCCTAGTTCAGTTTTTAACAGTTAAAGCTATACCAGCTCATTTACTTTTACTTACAACTTCATATTTGTAGGATTGTTAATAAGGATATTAAGATATTAAATTATATTCAAAAGTATGTCTAAATGATAAATATATGTATATGTTCTTTCAAATAAAAAAAAATTAAAATCTATTTTTATTCTAAGTCAAACAGTGTCCCAGAACCCCACCATTGTAAATGCGATAGAGAACGCCCAGCAAAGGGATATCTCTACACAAAGCCAAAGTGTTCAGCCTGTGTTGTATGCGATCAAATGGTTCAAACTAATACTGATGTCCGGTGCACATGATGAGAGAGATCCCAGAGATGAGATCGGTATTCCATATGAACTTGAATCTGGGCCCTTTATAAAAACAAAAACAAATTGCTCTAATGCGCCAACGATTTGTCACAATGAAAGCTACAACAAAGTGAATGAAGGAAAAAAACAATTTTCACACATAATTTAATCCTCACCCAAAGTTGTTCCAACAAAGCTGATAGGAGAGACATTCAATATTTACGCTTCCATGACAGACCGGCACCGTAGTCATTATAAGTTGGAGAGAGATGAGTGCGGCTCAATAAAAGAAAAGGTGGAAAAAAGTGATTTTGTCGTTTTCATTAACTCTCCATTATTCTTTTAACTCGTTTGTCATTCTTTTGATCGCGTAAGAACGACGCCTGTTTATATTTACGCAGCAAAGTGACTAGAATGAGAAACAACGTCGGGATTTTCACAATTGTTGTTTGTGTTTGTACGAATTTAACACACATTTCCTGATAATAGGAGTGCGTGGGAAACGAGAACGTACGAGCTTTCGGTAAATGTTCTCGCATTTGTTGCTTAAATCTTGTTTACGTAATGTGCTTTACAAGTATTTAAACTTATGGAACTATTGGATTGGTATTGGGATTTATTTTTATGTTTGTTGTGCGTAAAGGTACAGGCGATAAATGTGTATCTTTTATATTTATGATTATTTGTGAAGTTTAAATTTATTTTATTTTAAAGGTCCTCTAATTAAAGTTGGTTTAAAATATCTTTTGTCCTCTGGTTCTCTAGTTTTGTTTAGCTTCACATAGTGTCGTAAGCAGAGGGAACCTGGGAAATTAGTGTTAGAACTAATTTCTAGCACGTTCGTTATATACGCACATTTATAAACGTTCGAATTTATACATTTTTCCGAATCCTTGAGATATTGCATGGTGAGTGGGGTAATTCAACGCCGCTTTTTGCCTCGTTAGCAAATCGAGGAAATAACAATATTAAATAATTAATTTCCTCGAATAGGAATCGAACCCACAACCTATCGCATTTACAGTTGCACGCGTGTGCACTACGACTACCTTCAATAATAGTCTTAATAAGCTTAATTACCATAGTAGGCCTAGTTTGTGTATTCAACTTAGCAATTGTGTATAAACTAGTACGTAGGCCTTTATACGTAGTTATGCCGTAATTAAGTCTTATTTGGATGTAGGTACGTTATACGTTGCTAGTTAATAATTGTGCGTAGTCATGCAAAACGATCTATGTAAAAAAGTGTAAGAAAAAAAGAGAGATAGGAACTATAATCCCGGAATATTTTGGAAAGAGTGCAACAATGGACTGAATGGATGGATTAATTATATATTCATGAGCGGATCGAACCCACTACAAATCTTTTCAAATTACATAAATGGCCTTTCGTAGTTGTCATAGGCGTAGAATGTGGGTGGTCTGCTATGCACATCTCATAGCAGTCTGGTGCTTGCTCCTCAGAATGTTTATAAAATTAGGATCCGCCAAATGCTGTGCACAGCGGGTGAAGCTGAGCCAAGCTATGTTGGACAAAATTTGGCGCATTTTTTGCAAAATTTTCTGTTTTGTCCGTTCCAACTGTACGCGTGAATTTCAAAACATTCCACAACTTAAATACATATTTTAGAAAACCTAGTGTTAAGACTCATTTTTCACTAAATTCTGTAGGCATCGCGTGTTGAGTGGCAGATCACAACACCACGTTTTGCTTCGACACCAGAGCGATGAAATAAAGATATTAAATATTTCATTTCCTTGAATGGGGATCGAACCCACAATCAACAAATTCACAAATTGTGTTATATTTGCAGTTCACCACAAATATTGACTTTTAAACTTTAATGGTTAATTTCAAATGTTTTTGTTATTTTTCACTAGCTGTACCCTGCTTGCGTTGTACGCCATCAACAAAAAATATTTAATGACAGTGGCGCCATCTGTCGAAAATCTGTCGTACCAACACAATACCTTCGTGGGCTCATGCAAAACAGGTAGGTATGTTATCGTATAATGATGAAATGACTTTAGATTCTAAATTTTCTATGTATGATTATGCTGACTTATTTAAGATTGCTATAGGTATGCCTTGAATTCATTAAAATCACTAACTTTTTTTAATGAACCAATTTTGATAAATTAAACTGTAATTGTAATGTTTTGCTTAGTTAAAACAAAGCAATTGGTGAGTCTTAAATAAATCAGTACATTTTTTTGTTTTCTATTATTCTTTTTAAGTATCCCTCTATCCAATTTAGTCACAATTGACACTGTCAGCAAAAAAAAATCTTTAGTTTAAAATCATTTTAATTATTTTGTGGACGTTACAAATACCTAACTATTTACTGGATAAATACAAAAAAAGAAACCCTTAAAAACTGTGGAATGAAAAATCAAATCATAAATTAAAAACAGGTACATTTTATTGAAAAAAATATGTACACAGCAAAACAAATAAATAATCTTATGTTGTACAGTTATTAAGTCTATAAAACATTAATTTCATTGAAATAGAATATTATACATAACTACAGTAAGAATATTTACATAATACCGTCTTATAAGGGATTTTTTTACGTGATCTGTAAGCACATCCCTAACATACGTAAATATAAAACAGTCGGGTTAGTGATGGCCGACTAAGAGTTACATATATATAAAATCGATTTTTATATCATTTTTTTTTAAATTTTAATATCAATAAATATAAATTTAAAATTGTGATGTTTATAGAAGTGATGATCATTCAATGTATCTTGTGTTTTTTTTATTATTACTTTAAATTAAGCAAATATAATAAATTCTTATAAAATAAATATTTGGACTAAACTACTTAGCAATATATAATTATTATTCATGAGTAATAAATATTGATTTAAATCAATATTTATAAATCGTACTATTAAATATAGTATATAAAAAATTTTGATATAATAAATTTCTTTCGTAGTATCTGTTTCATAGTCGCCCATCACTAAACTATCAATCCTTGATACATTAATTTCAAAGATCACATAAATTACAGACAGACAATATTATCTAACAATGACCGTTAACAAATTTCCTATCAAAATTTATTCATCATCTAATAATCTAACTACGATTTTTTCGAAAAAAAAACATTTATTATTCTTTTATTACCTACATAATATAATTGTGATTAAAAAGCATTTTAGAAATGTTTTAAATTATACTCCCTTGTACCAAAAAAAAAAGGAAAATAGATTAGACATTTCCCCTTTTTTTTCACTTAGTGTGAAATATCTCAATTTCAATAACTGATGTATCCCGAGGTATAGCGCGATGTTAATACCAGCTTGCGGTATAAAATTTTAAATCTCGAATGTACTTAAAATTTCATAATTAACTTTATCACAATATAAATATATATGTATATATTTTGTTCAAATTCGATGACATTTTATGGCCCAATGTTGAATATGTTGTAATGTCATGGAAACTATACTAACAACGCGTATAGGCCTAAGTTATCGGTATAAATATTTATATTTATTATGTATAAAATGTGTTAAAATTATAACGTTAACAAAAAATTATGTAAACTACTAAGAAATATATTAAAAATGAGATTATATAATTCTCAACTGTACTCCTACTGGCATTTACTGTTATCATTAATAATAAGTTAAAACGTAAACACGTGCTCTGTAGCAAAAACAAGCAATATCATTAATATTTTTTTGTGTTCCAAACTGAAATTCAAAGTATATTTTTTAATATATTCCAAATTTTTATTATTAAAGACGCCAGTTATTTAAGATCTGATTCAAAAATGATAGTTTTTCCTTGCGCAATATCGCTCATGAATTTCAAATTCAAATTCATAATTTTGTGAAGTGAATTTCAAAAGCCGCCATGTTGTCGACAGTCGTGCCAACCTTAAAACTATCCAGTGGTCAACAAAAGTAGCTCAAACACAACCGCAAACACATACACATACTGTCCGAAAGTAAATAAAATACTGCATTTATTTATGAAAAGTAGGTCACCAGGCCTGTTTATTGTCAATTCGCGTTACCTACAATTTAATATGCTCAATATTTTGACTAGAAATCATGTTACTTTCTAACAAAACGTAAAAATGTACACGATATATATAGCACTATCCATTTACATCATAATTGTACAAAATGTCTATGAAAAAAATTGTGATATAATTCAAAATGGCGGACGCTAAACCAACGTCTACCAAATAAATGGGCGCTGTAGAACGCAATTTAAAAACTAATACACCAATATCTTTACATTACAGTACGCACTATGTACGATAGAAGGATATTTAAGAACAAAATTAATATTATAATTTCATTTATCGTCGGCATAGAGTGTAAGCCTGCCAAGCCCGTGTTGTACAATTTTGATTCAAACAGTTTTCAAAATTGTAAAAATTTTCTGAGATGAGGATTCGTTAAATAGGCTGTTAGCAGGTTTACACTCTAAGCCGACGTTATATAAAATCTCTTCATACCTATACTTTTAATGATGACTGATTAGCTTATATAAGATTTATCTTACTCTAATAAAATGTATATTAGTGATTCAATCACATCTACATGCTAGCTGCTAAAAAATCTATTAATTTATTATTAATAAAAAAAACGTCAATATTTTGAAATATTTACAAAATATTTGTCCGGACTGTGGCACCATTAAAACAATATGTCCTACTATGAATCGATATCGATATATCATCTGTTAATTCATTAGGACAAAATAATTATTAATTAGCTACCAATATTTATTAGGCTGTAAAGCGATTAAAAATGACAAGTCGACAATATCGTTTGCAAAAAAACAAAAACAATCTAAGCTTACACTAATTCTATTGTTACAATAAATATAATATTAATCTGAATTACATCTACTAAAATATATTATATATTGGAGAATAATCTAAACTAAACACTATTTAGAAAATCGATATTCACAACTTATCACTTATAATCGATATTATTTTATTATTTGATTAACATGTTCTTAGTTGTAATAAAAAAATGTATTATTAATACACCATATAATAAAGGTTTTTTTTTATGAAACATTGTAATATTTTAAATTCCCTTTACTATATGATGTTGTTTCTATTTACAGTAAATAGTTAAGGGTTTTAAAAGTACTTATTGTATAGACATTCAAAGATAAAAAGGTATATACTATTGCATTGATATTAATAATGTTTATGGACATGTTCATTTATATCATATTTATTATTACAATTATGGTATAAAGAATTTTAACTGTTACGTGCTTAATCAAAAATTTATTATACTCATATTAATATTTACTAATACGAGTAGGATTCATTAATATTGTTTAATATTAGCTCATTTGGGCATATATATAAATAACACATTTTTTGCACAAAAAACCACTTAAAAGTAAAAACTCTTTATAACATAACTGAAATAATTTATATGTGATCCTTTTTTAGGAAACATAAAAATTTTTACGTAAGGGCAAAATGTGCCCGCGCCTCTTGGAAGTTGCCCAAAGGCGCCGTCCAAGAGTAGCAGATTCAAGATCCGCTACGTTCAAATTTTTATACGTTTTCTAGAAAAGTTATTTCCTCTGTTACTTGTGGTATAACACTTTTAAAGTGCTAAAAAAATCATATATATTTGAAATCATCGGGAACTTCTCAAGCGAGTTCCGTCGACTTTGGCCGCATTCTTCTTATGTTTCTTCATTTTAGTTTTGCGTTTTGGAGTTTCGGTTATGTCTGTTACCCCATCATCGTCTGAGTTGTCTTTGTCGGTTTTCTTATCTAATTCCGCCATTGCTTCTTGTATTGCATTCTCTAGAAGCGTATTTAATTTTCTGCTCCTGTACAGAATATTTTTTGTTAAAATTATCGATATTTATTATCCTAATTTAATCAACTAAATATTTGTAATTAGAAGATTTTGTAAATAAAATGTTGTATCTGTATAATGTATAAATACAAGAAAAATTCTACGACTGCGTACTATTAATTGAATTTACAAATTAAATAAACAAATGTTTACTATTTATACAAAACACACAATAATGCACGCTACTCCTATAAACTGAAATAACTTTGGGTTGGGTTATTACATTTTTTTAATCATAAATTGATTACATGAGAACCTAGTTTACATAAATTTTAACAAAAAATCATTTAACGACCCACAATACTACACATATATAATAATTTTCCATAAATAAATTAAAAAATATATATATTCAATGGTAGTTTATTTCGTGAAATGGATATACATATACATCACTGTTGATAAAAAAATTACCCAATTATACGAGTATTGTACTTATGTAATAATAAAAACATTTTTATAGGTACCTCCCAATAGATTTCCTCCCAATAGAACAGACAAACATTTATATAGATTTTACGATGTGATACGTAAGTCCAAATCACTAACAATGATATTTCAAATTTTCTGAACAACTTTTACCTCCAACACATCATAGCAAGAGCCGTCTTTAAATCGTTATTCATATGTTTCATTTTTATTTCAACTTTAAAAACTAAAGGGAAAGCAACTTTTTATTATGTTTAATTGATTTGAGAAAAATTTCGGTAACAATGGCTTTAAATAGAAAAAAATCACATAAAGACTTTCTACGAAAGTAGAAAGAAAAGAAGAGAGTAGAAAGTACTTTCTAAAAATCATTGTTTTAATTATTCCCTTTAGAACCTGTTTCCAATTATAAAAGAGTATTAATTGTCTTATTGTACATATGAAACTATAATAAGACTCTTCAATTTCAATACTAAGCAAAGAACAATATTAAAATAAAATAGATTTAGTATTAAAGTAAAATAGATTTAGCCAAAAAATATAGTTTTAACCAAAGTTAATAAGTAAATAAAATAAAAAGTTTAATTTCCCTTAAAAATACATACAATAGAAACTTGATTAACCAGAGTAATTGTAGTTAGGCATTCAGGCATATGGAGAAAAACGGGTTTTACGCATATGTAGTACATAATATTGTGTTTATGCAAAACAAGAGATACATATCAACGAAAACAAACGTTTAGGAAGGTATTATTAAAATATACATGAATACAACTATCCACATATTTACGTGGATATTTTATATAACTGGTCGCGTTTTGTAATCACGACTTCGTATAATTGAGGTCCGGATAATCGAGTTCCTAATGTACATTAAAAACCATTCTTATCCTAACAACTCACTTCCTATGCCTCATTCTGGCCGCGTGGTGAGCCTCGAGTCCCTCGCAGAGTGTCAACAGTCTAGAATGTTCCACTTCACTCGGTAACCTATCCCCGAACCATCTGACACTCCACTTGCCCTCAGACACTCTACTCTCTAACTTGCCCGGCCACGAAGAATATCCCTTGACCGGACCCCAAACTAGATCTCCGATGGTAAATCTCCGTATGGATTTGTTGTCCGATTTATCCGGCGATTCGTCTTCGCTCTTCGAATCTACCAACGAATCGAACGATCGTTAGCGTCTCGATGTTTCTAATATCCAACACCTTTCCAACCACCGTTTTTTTTGGGTGAACGTTTATGAATGACTTATTTTCAAATAAGAATGATTTAATAATTATACTGTAATTTAAATTGTCAATAAAACGGTTACAATAATGAACGTCATTCATAATCGTCCATTTAAAGATACGTTAAGATTTCTTATATAACATAATATGTATACTTTAAATAACTATATATTTTTTTAAGTAATAATATCGTAATAAATTTTAACGGAGCACAAGCAAAAAGGAGGGTACATATCTGTAGATTAATAACAAAAAATCTTAACTATATCCTTATGTTCTATGTATTTGTTACATTTTTTTTATTTGTTTTTTTTAGCATAAGCTAGAGAGCAACAGTTTTAATATAAGCTGATTGCTGTAAGTGATTAGAAACAGTCATTCACAAAAACCTTGTTTTCACAAATCATCTGTTTTGCAAACTTAGATAGTATAAGGACTGGTTGTAGAAGTAATATTACCATTCTCAAAAATATATTAAAATATTTTTGTATTTTGGCCAATATGGGCAACATTTATACTTAATAAATCAGTAAGTACATGTGTGCATTATGCATTGAATTACAAAACTTTGGATAGAATATGTAAAATTTAAAACAATAATATATTACATCCACGACCAGCAAATGTTACAGTAACATGAGAATGTGCTTTACTTACAATGAACATATAGAAATGATGGCTTTACAATGATGCGTTAGTAAATGGTTCCCAATCAGTGTGTGAGCCAATTTAGTTACGTCGTAATGGTGCAATGGAAAGCGACAGGAAAGTTTTATGGGAGATTATCGTTCGTTAAATATGTTTTCCAGTACACCTGTATAAGAGCTGTATCTTGTATTAACCCAACCAAAAGAAACAAACCAATTATATATCGCATATTTTTTTATGTAGAAGCTGAAATATATAATACACATATGTTACAGTACGGTTGGTGAGTTGTGGCCGCCATGAAGTTAGGCTTTTTGAACTTTAGCGCATTGTTTGGTCGGGAAGAAAATGATTAAAAGAAAATCAAATCTGCGCGGCCAAGCTATTATAGCGGCTAACTTCAAGGCGGCCACGACTCGTCGACCGTACTGTACGTATATATCTCGTTGCCGATCAACTTTACTAACGAATCCAAATAACCAATACAAGACACAACATAAAGAAAATTTTGAATTTTGGTTAGCAGTGACTCAAGCGTGAAATGGTTCTGTACATATTAGTAATAGGGAATATTAATAGATGCTCAATTCTTTTCTTAATTAATTAAAAATGTAAGTCCGTCTGTCTGTTCACAAATAATAAAACATAATTACCATAATTCGAAAAATTAACGTTAAAAAGTTATCATGAATAAAACATTTAGTCAAAAAATTAGACAAAAAATAGGGTAAACTTTATGGCAATATGTAAATAAATAAATTAAGCCAACGATTAGCGTTCCCATATATTGGCGTTTAAGCACAAAAAAGCATTATTAGTCGACTTACCATCAGAGTTTAGTCTATCATATTTCTGCCCGCCATCTTTGCCCGTCGAGAAACGACGAACTTGCTTCTCTTGGGCTAAACCCAAATTTTCATAGTCTTTGGGCAATCCGTGGACCATATTGTAGTTAGTCCTCATAATTTTGTCGTTTCTATATGTGGAACCGTCACCGAAATCATTCTTCCGTTTGTACGTTTGTCTGTCGTATATGTTAGAGGTCATTGGTAGTATTTGTTGGTTGGATGTCATACTTTGATTGTACTGAATCTCGCTGGATTCGACTGAATTATGCGCCCTGTTTAAGCGCATTAGTTGTATGTTTGACATCATGTCTGGAAAAGGAGAGATAAAAGTTTTTAAAGTTCGATGTAGCTTTGATACAAGAAAAATATTGCTTTAAGGACGAAAGCTAATCAATGGGAACATCAGTGTCTCACAGTAGACACAATGGTTGTGATTTTCATTTCCACGCCTATCGCAACGTTGAACACCACTATTCAACACAGTCTTGAGTGCGAGTGGTGAGAACAGAAAGGAATGCCAATTTGACATTCTCTCCCTCTATCCTGCTGTACAAGTGTATGTTGTTTATATATTTAGATTAGGCTGTACGTTAGTAACAAAGTGTCTTAACAAATCCCTTGCTTCCCTCTATTGTGGGAACAAGTGTAAATTTTCTGTTTTATCTATTTTAATTCCACATCTTAAAATAAAACAAGATGTAATCTATGATTTTATCCATAAAAGCGTCACAGCATATATACGATTTTTATTGTAAACATAAAACATATACCTACATACTTAAATGTATTTATTTGATTAGATTAACGATGCATAAAAAAACGACGATAACAATTATTTCAAATAAAGTTAGTCATTTTACAAACTAAATAAGACCAAAACGGACACATCACAGAATAAATTTGAATTAACTGCTTCTAGATATCACTTAACAAAGAAGTTTATTTTCAAAGCAATTTGCATATTTTAAAAGTACAAAAAGTTTATCATAATGCGGGTTGGATCGATATAGATAACGACTGCTCCTAATAAAATATTTGCATATTCTATTTGCATACTGACGTAAGCGGTTGCTACTGATTTATTATTTAGCGAAAGAGATCTATTTACAGTACGGTCGACGAGTCATTGCCTAGATAATTTTTTTCTTACTTCTGATTATTTTCCTCCTGTAGGCACAAAAGTTTGGAAAACTTAACTTCACGACGGCCACGACTCGTCGACCATACTGTACATTTATAAATTTTTAACATAAGAGAACATAAGAACTAAACTGACGCTATCAAGAAATATGTGGCTCTAAACGATGACGAATTTTTCGTGAGTTTTGAACTTCTCTAGCTATTTATAAAAAAATATATAATAATAACTTCGCTTCGCTAACGCTGTATCCCGTATATCGCTGGTATGCAGCCTGATTCAGACCTTTCGTGCTGAATGACGTAACTCCACGCCGAGCTTTGTATAAGTCATGTGAAGAAACAAAAATAATTCTTTTAGATATTGCTAACAGCGGAACATAAAATTATTAAACAAAAACTGAGGCTGTTGTAGTGTAGTGGCAAAGCGTGTAACCGTAAACGCAACGGTTGTGGGTTCGATCCCACTCGGAGGATGTTTTTTTATGTATTCGCTCTAATAACGTAACAAAGCGTGGCGTTATCGCCACGATATCTCACAATGTAGAGACATCATCATCAATGTAGAGACACATAGCCCAGGGAAGGGCAGGGTAGGCCTCTGCCTACCCTGCCCTTCCCTGGGCTATGTGCGCTATACAGCTACAATCTAAAAAAAAATAAAAAATCTCACTTTGGGAATCAGAATCTGAGCTAATATCTCTAGTGGGCCACGGGCGCTCTGACTCCGCCATGTCGGGCTCGCTGCTGGACACGCATTGCACCATCGCCTGGAAATTGTTATATATTGATTATTGATTGATTATTAGAAGTATAATTTCCTCATCATGTTTTATAATAAAATAGATCATTGTTACCCTTAAAAATAAACAAAATAAAAATAAGGAACTTACCGAAGAATGCAAATCCGCCGGTTCAGGTGACTTAGTAGTGGTGTCTGCGTAGTTTGAATGCGTCGCGTATATCCGCGGACTCGAGTCCAAAGCTCCCAACGGACTGTGAGTTGTCGTATCCGGGGGAGACCCTCCTATGGTGTTAGGAGACTTATTCCCACGTTGCCCTAATGTTTGCGTAGAAACTGAATGTCTAACACCATCTCCTAGCTCTTGGATCAAACGTCCATAACCTTCATCTTTATCATCAAACGTTTTGTCCTCTTGACTGTTTTCACCTGCAGTCAACCTTTTTGGTACTTTTTGATTTAACAACACATTTGGATCAATACTCAGACGAGAATTCCCGCTTTGTAACGATACTTGAGTGTTGTGAGAGTTCGATACTAAAGTAGTTTGTTGTTGGACTATTGTCGTGTTCTGTACGAACGTTGAGTTCGTTCTGTTACTTGTTGCGGATATGGGAACATGTTTGGGAGACAGAGGAACCATTAAAGTTTGGCCCATTTGATTGGTTTGTATGAACTCTTGAGTTTGGACGTTTCCCGATCTCACTTGGGGGCTGTTGAAAGTTACGTTAGTTGGACTAAGATTGGCGAGCAGTGGACTTAATTGACCATTGAAGTTTGGACTATTGACCATAACTTGGCTATTTGGTGACAGGAACTGTGCACCAGGACTGTGTTGTGATTGTATTATTTTTCCTTGTTGATTTTGAGCTCTGATCACAACTCCGCTGTTAGTACCTGCTGTGAATAGACCCGAATTTTGTACTGGAGTCAAAACATTCTGCCCATTTACTGTCTGTAACTGTAGTTGCATTGGCATTCCTGTTGAATTATCTTGAATCAAGGCAGTGCCATCCGCCGTCATAACCATACCACCTAAATTAGGTAAAATGAATTGTTGAAAAGCCGGAAAGTTAGACATAACATTACTTGCATTGTTTATAAGATTGACCGGTTGTAACAAGTTTATTTGTTGTGATGGTTGCGTATTTGTGATGATTTGCTGAGATCCGAAGTTATTTGCGTTTCCTTGTCCATTCATTACAATGTGGGCCGGTGTACCAGACTTTCCGGGTACTATAGTTAACGCTTGTAGCATTGGTGTGGGCGATATATTGTTAGTCGGTGACAATTGAAAGCTACGAGGTGAGAATTGTGGACTAGAATTGTGTTGTGGAGACGTGTGATGTACCATCAAATTATTAGGATTTTGTTGTGGTGCAGCAATTTGCAACACATTAGTGATGTTTGGTGATTGATTTTTCTTCTTCTTACTTCTTTTCTTCAGGCTTTCAGGGGATAGCATAGCAACACCTTGAACGAAACTTTGCCCGTTTTTAACTTCAATCTGCCTTTGATTCTCGTTTGATTGACCGGAAACCATACCGCTTGCTACTATTTGAGGTATGACAGTGTTTTGTTGAACCACTTGGCCATCGACTGCCATCATCGGTGGTTGAATGACAAACGGAGTTTGTAGAGTATTTACAACTACAGTTTGTTGGTTAACTATAGGTTGGACTCCGGCCACAGCTGGTAAGACTTGAGACACGGACGTATTAGTCACGGTATTAGAAGCAATGGGCGAAATTGTAGTTGTATTTTTCGGAGGAGGCGGCGGCATTTGATTGTTTGATACAATTATTTGACCAGTAGACGAGATTAAAATTTGTCCAGATGTACTTGAACAAGACCTTCTTTGAGCTACTGACGTTGATACTGGCGCACTACTTGTTTCCGGTTTAGGCAAGCTACTGATTACATTTTGGACCATTTCTAGAGGTGATTTCGTTATCATATTCTGCGCGGTTGTACCCGCAATGTGTAACGGATAGCTTGTTGGTAAATTAACAGAATTTATAAAAGGATCGGGCTGATTGTTTGGTATAGCGTATGTTGTTGCCAAATTAACACTGGGAGGTGGTGGTGGCCTTATGAAATTTGCTTGGGACGCGTTAATTGACGTAGTTGCTGTGTTAGCCTTGCCCGCTAGCACAGACGTAACGGTGTCTCGAGTGACTGAAAAACCACTAGCCATTGTTGTCACAAACGTTTGTATATAACAAGTTTGAATTAGAGAATGAGCCGGGCCACCACCCAAATGTGGAGGGGGACAATATCCAGGCATTGAATTTTCTACTCTTTTCTTAGCTTCCATTCTATAGTCTTGATTTCGTAATCTCGGTTTCACCCCCACCATTGATATGTTATCGACCTCCATGAGATTTTTATTAACGTTATGATTTGATATGAAATGCATCATTTGGTTTCCGGAAATCGCCTGATTGATGGGTGGCCCGGGGGAATTGTATGGATATGTGTGATTACTGCCGGGAGTAGGGGGATTGCTGTTGAAGTTGTCTCTTGACCCTGGATTAGAATACGCCGGACTTGGGACCGGAAAAGAGCAATTTTGTAAAGAATTACTGCTGTGAGGTGTATCAGTGCTCCGAGAACTATTTGATAAAGTTGGAGAAGGTTCTGGAGGCTGTAGCGTCTCGTTCGGCGACACATTGCTGGTACTAACAATGCCAGCTTGTATTGGCCCACAGTTATCGTTCATCATTCTTTCCATATAAGTAGAAGATGTAACTGGGTTATCTTCAAAGACATGTTTTGGACTAGACGTTGTTGCCACTCCGCTATCTAATTCAATTCCGTATACATTTGTATGTTTCATAAATTTGTGGCGCATTTGATTTTCTGATGTTTCAGAGCAGTGGCCCTTATAGGGCAGGTTACATCCTTTACAACATGGGGGAAGAGTATTTTCATTGCATTTTTCTGGTATCAGACTACTATCTGGCGTATTATTTGGAGAAGGTGATGAACTTGGTACAACATTATTTCTAAAAAGATTAATTTGTTCTCCATGCTTAGTAATATGTTTGTTTTTATCGCTTTGCATATGAGCATTAAACGAATTGTTCGTATTTTCAAATTGATTAACCTCATATGGAGCGTTAATACCGACTTGCCTAGAAATTGTATTATTAAGCAAAACTGTCTGTTGTGCCAAGTATCCATTAGGATCATCCATAAAAGACGGTACTGTATTTCTTACTACTTCATCTGGTTTACCCTTTGCATCTTGTAATTGTCTTACACCGTTATTTCCAAACAACACTGCCTTATTATCATTAGGCGGAGATTTTTTCTTTGGGGTTTTATTGCATTTTCTTTTTTTATTCAAATCAACTCCTGGCCATTGTTGACCCATCATATTGTAATGTTGGGGTAAAGGAGGCACTCGAGAGCACATGCTTTGATTTAACATTTGCTCATTATTGGAAAAGGAAGTCCCTGACGAAATTTCGTCAATAGTATTTATATTATTGTCATCACATTCTATATTATCAATTTTTTGCAATTTCGGACTAGGACAAGTCAGAGACGGATTATTATCGTTTCTTTTTACTTGCCACGGTGGAGTTTTAGCGGAGTTAGTTTTAACAACTGTTCCATTTTGTATAACTAATTGACCCTGAGGAACATATTGGTTTTGGTTTGATTTATTCTGGTTTAAATTCTCCGCCATCTGTGATTTGTATCCTTTCATAACTTCAATCTGCTTCTGATTTCTTTGAATAAATATTTGCTGCTGTTCGTTTATCTTTTGCATTACTTCTGGCGTCAGTGGTTGATTTAAACCACAGAATATTTGCGATTCTTCTTCCTTATGCATCGTTTTCATTTGTGGGTCCTTCTCTTCTACCTTGTGCTCTGATTCAACAATATTTTGTTGGGCTGAATGAAGTGAGTTCTTTGAGTTGGATGGAAGTCTACTGTATCCAGTATTAACGCCAATAACTTGTCCATTGGTCCCGAGTACCGGTAAGCCGGAATTTAAATGACCCGATATCTGTTGACTATGCTTATGTCCTGACTCAATATTTTCGGGATGTTGCGTGATCCAGCCACTACTAACTGTTAAATAATGAGAGCTCCTTTGGACGAGTGTTTCTTGTTTAGCGTCATCTTGAACATTCAGCATGTTTTGTTGAGGATATGGCACACATGACTGCATATTGCCTGTCCGTTGAGTCATAGAGCCAGGAGACGCTGTCCTTTTTTGGTCATTGTCAGACTGAAAAAATACAAGTGATATTTTATTATAATGTTAATGTGAAACATAAAGGTCTTTTTGTAACAAGAATTCAATTATACTGTTAGCCAACACAAAGGAACATTTCAACATCATACTAAAATTATAAAATAAGCATTAAATTATGAATAATAGTCATCGTCGTCGATATGGATAATAAAAGTGTCTACATTTGGCAAGGGTTCAGCTCTTATCGTCGCTATGAATACGTAACACATACCTTGAGCTCGTTGAGGGGTCTCTCCCTTTGAACCATCATTTGCGAAACGCTCATGGTTGGCATGAAACCTGGACGTTTCTTCATTTTCTTCTTGGCAGCTTCTGTGCCAGTTACTGAAAAAATAATTAAAATGTATGTTTCATACAAATTAGTAATGGATATATTAAAATTAATAATAGCTGTTATAAAAATAACTATTTACAGCTATAACCATTACAACACGCCACAATAGTCTCCTAAAATAATTCATCAAATTTATTACATACGCAATCGACGCGTCGCGCGTCGTTTATTACTTTCTATTTATAAAGTTGTTTGGCCTCAAAATTGTAATCTATACACAAAAAAAAGTTGAATAAGTTTTTTAATGCCGATCTTTTCATTCGTTTAGCCGTAAGGTCGACGAGCGAGTGTTCGTGTGACTTTACCGCTCTCCAGACGTCCTCAGATACAAGACAGTCTGAAGCGTTGTCCCTCTAATTAAATGACACACTACAGTAAGCAAAGTTAATATTCATTCAGAGATAATATCTCTTGCATTGTTTGGGGGCAAACGGCGCACAAAGAAGTGGCAGTACGTTGCTAAGTATTTATAGGTATAAATTTACGAAGTTGTTTTTAGGGATAAAACAATAAACAGATATTTTTTTTCTTGGTCATTGTCAGACTGAAAAACACAAGTAATTATTTTTATTATATTGTTAATGTGAAGAACAAACGTATCTTTGTAGGGATTTTTTTATAATATTGTAAGTGACAACAAAGTAACATTTCAACATCATACGAATATTATAAAAAAGAAGAATCTAATTATAAATAGCTATCGACGTCGATATAGATAGAATAAAATATGAATAGATAATATAATAACGTAATTTCAATATAAAAATTCAAATACATAATATTATAGTTTTTTAAAAGTAAGATAGTTTTAATAGGTTCAATTTTCCCACCCGCTGTCGCTGTAAAAGTCTAACAGCATTAACCTCGTTTTATTCGATAAAAAAAATATAGTTGAAGTGTATATGTGTTTATACAATGAAACGCAATAATAAAATACAATTATAAAATAATTATAGTTAACGTTTATAAAAACTAACATTGTACTAAAAGGTATTGACTAATTAAGAGCTTTATGAAGACCCAAAGGCGTATAATACCGCAGCCGCAGTGAAAATTCGCTATTATGACGCAACAATACACCCCCCTTTCAATCAACTTGTTAATCGACAAAGCCTTTGAATCTATAAAAGCTATTGTTTATTTAATAAAATCTTAGAAAGAGAACCTTATTAGACTACCTTTTATTTGGATAACTAAATTTTACGTTTTGCCTCGAAAATTGAAAAAGGATATAAATATTAGGATTTGATTTATAGAATTGAAATATCTGCATGCAAAAAAAATACTAAATTAAAATACTATAACAAAAGCCACGCAAATTTGTATCAACTTTCTTCACAGCGAATAGGGAGGCTTAGGGAACTTCTCAAAACAGTATCTACTGTCCTAATTACAAATAAGTCTTACAAAACACCAAAACGACTTCAAAATTATATTTTAATCCAGCCAAACAACCCCCTAAATAAGGAAAAGTTAACCGGCGTAATTCGATAGCGCTAAATAATAAACGCGCAGAGTATAATGGCGTTATCTATTTGCGCATTATCTGGCAGATTTGCAATTAAAATACGAGTTGTATGCGGAGGGTAGGGGTACGGGCGGTGGTGGGTGGTGGGTAGGTTTGGGGGGGGTTTAAAGGCGCCACGGGGGTGGGTGGCGCGAGTCAGATCAATAGTCGGCGGGGTGCGCGCCCACGTTACCCTGCAACGCCGATTGTTTCAAATTACAACCGCCTTTGTCCCGCCGATCGAGTCGCCGACGTTTTTGTTTGCCTAAACGGGCCCACTCACTTCCTTTACGGTAATTACGCAATCCCGCGGCCCCGGTGTTGGCTTCCAGATTTGTCCACTCTCAACGGTAATCGCCTTTAGCGGTATCGGCTTTTACTCTAGCTTAGGAGCGATTTAACGATACTTTGCGTAACGCTTTTTAACATGTTTTTATGGGCCGTAAGCTAAGTTTTTACGAGGCACGTTTTTTTATTTCGATACTCGAGCGCCTTACGTCGTATATCTCAATGGAAAAGCATTTTTTCTTTCAGAACAGAGAAAGATTCTTACAAAAATTAAGTATATATGTATCTAATAATATGAATTTATCTCAACCAATAATATATACCTGATTTACAAACATCGTGGCATAATAATTTGAAAGAGATTAATATATAGAGAAACAGCTTTGATGTATTTGAGGCCAACGACATAATATTATAAAGCGAAAAAGAAATGAGAAAATTCAAAGAAATCGACTAAGTAAAGCACTTAAGGAATACTCTCGAGTATAAGCAAGCAATAAAACTTACAACCTTGACGTAAATATATATACAAAGTAAATTTATAAATTTTACTTTATATTGGATACTATGTCGCAGGGTAAGTGAAGGCTTTCTCTTTTAACGAGTTTATTGCTGGTATTAGTGGGAGTTTCTAATTACGCAGAAATGTGGAATTAACGTTTTGAGGTTAGCGGTTTTATATTTAGAGACTACATTTATTTTATTATGCTTAATATTTTTACATTAAGTAATAAATTATGTAAATGTGTATAAAAATGTAATTTACGTTTTTTATAATTATTATACATATATCATACGAAATTAAGATTATGTGCGTCCATCTAAAATGTAACATTGTCTAGATTTCAATTACTACGAATAACCATTTCGTTAATAACCGTTTCATACTTGTAATTACACGTTATAAAATGAAAATTATACATTTTGAGTAAAGCATATAATAATTCCTTTGTCCGACCGTCAGTTGAACGGCAAAGTAATAGCAAATTTTGCAAATCTAAATGCCGAAACATTAAAGCTAGAATAATAACATCCCAGAATTTAACACCAACTAAACACATTTCTCGGTGCCGTTCACAAGACGCGTCTTAAGATTTCCAAGTTTTAAATTGTTCCTAGAGTCGGCTATTACGGCTTTTCAAATAGCACAAAGTTTCATTAAAACGAAGGTAATGCACAGGTCGCTTTGCCGAGTCGTTGACATGCAGTCGTTGAGACAGTTTTTATTAGTGTTGGTGTCGAACTGAGATACTGTAATGTGTTTTCGTCTGGACTATTTATGGCGAAGTTATCTTAATTGAATATATATTTTTATATTGTATATCGATTTACATTCTACTAAATATTTTACTACCCATAGAAAAACTATAAACTACGCTATATTGGCTCCAATTCAAACTTAATTAATATAATAAGCTTTACGAGACGTTCAAACGAAGCATAATCAATTAGAGCGAACGTTGAAGTTTATATAACTTAATCTTATCGAGCGAAGTTTGAACGAGTTACGAGAAAAGACAATAAGACTTAGAGCTGGGTTTGATGTTTTTCTTATTAACATTTTGTGTAAAGTTAATTGAAAAGGGTGAAAGGTCAAGTTCTTTTGTTGAACATGTCGCTCGGAAAGGTGACAATGTAGGGAAATTAACATAAGTGAGTAAAAACACAGGGGAGGGGGGAGGTGGAGGGTTGCAGGTTACTCCCGGACGGACGGCTGACGAAGTAGTTGCCCACCTATTGCCACTGCACCCCCTCCGCCACTTAAACACAAAGAGATGTACCCTCTTTGTTACAAGGAACAACTCTTCCCGTCTACCACTTTTCACTAGTTTTACTCTTAAAATAGACTATTTAACTAGCTTCGAGCGCTTCCCACGTTTAAATATTTTCCTTGTTCCGTAAAACTCAGGAATTTTCCAAATTACTTTTCTCTTCAATTTAAATAGATATTTTGCAGGAAACATTGCTTTTTACATTCATATAGTTAACAGAAATAACGACGGGAATGCAAATAATAAAAACCAATCCGATATTATATTCCATACTACAAATGAAACAAAGTTGTTATATTCACAAAATGGAAAAAAAACAGATTGAACGAAATACGTTTGTTTTCGTTACGATGCTGAACGAGGTTAACCAAAAACAAAAAAAAACAATACAAAATATATTACTGTGCTAGTTAAAAGTTTACTATATATAGCTTCCACATACGTACATACATTTATATTTTTAACCACGAAACGAGATAGCGAGAAAGGCTTTGTTTCTCAATGTATAGGAGCTATAGAGGCGCATAACTGTTCTTTGGCAATGTGATTGTAAGTATTTGAATAGGATCGGCCAGCATATTTATGCTAGCATGACCAAAATCATGAATCATACGTTCAAATAAATCATTAAGCGCTGTTATACTGTTTACAGTTATAATCTATATTTATTTCTAGTATATCGACAAAAACAACCATTACAACAATTATAGAAGGACAAATCAATACTATGTTTTCTTTTTAGACATAATAAATACCAATACAAAAGTAACAAAAAACGTTATATAAATATTTAGTTCTAATAAGTCAACAATACAAACCAATACAATAATGTGTAGTATTGAGGGAAACACAATGCGCTATCAAAGACCGGCACGGGTTCACAGTTAATCCTATTGGGTTCACACTAGTGTAATTGGATGAGAGAGAGAGGGAACGCCGGAGATTGGCACCGGAACGCTAAGCGGATAATAATGTTCGCAAACTAAAGCCAACACTGCGGTAACAGAGTGGAAAAAAAAACACAAGTTCCACACTGTTACGTAACGTACACTCCGCTTAATAAGATTGAAGACCTCTCCGTTGTTAGATGGTATCTACTTGCGCCATAATGTAATAGGTTTGGGCTACTTTAAAAAATTGAACGCTATGTAATTTAAAATTGTACGCTACGGAAATGTGATGACGAAATAGAGCGGTGGACTTTTTAATTTCGTAAAGTAGTAGAAACTGGGTTTCAAAATAATTAATTCACATAAAATATTTTTGCTATAGGAAAGTTTAATTTTGTCCTTTAATAGGTAAACTAAGTAAAATAAAAAGTAATGACTGACGTAAAAATATAAGATAAATATATTATTGCGGCGATGTATTCCGCCACTCAAAATGCAATGATTCGCAAATGTTGGGCGGAAAGTGGGAAACGGAAGTATCTTAAAACTAGGTTCCCAGGTTCCCCTACACCTCCTTTGCACAGGATAGATCATTAAGCTAAAAAAATTAATAACCACACAACGAGATAATAACATGACATAACGAAGTAGTCGTTACCTACCCTACCTACCAAATTCAAGATAAGATGTACCTTCCTACATCTCATTTTGAACTTTTGAACCCAAACTTTAACATCCATTCGTAAAAACCCAAACAAAAAACAAACAACTAAACAACATCAAATTATAAAAAACATCCAATAACACATAATAAAATCTCTCAAACATAACAAAGTGTAAACATTTTAACAAACATAAGGCCGTATCCGCTCCACTGGTACCGCTTTCACCAGTGGAGCTGGAGTCAGCTCGAGTAGTCGAGTGTAACGTGAAGGCTTTTAGTTCAACGTTAATTGCTAAGGGGGGCGGAACACGAGGACGGGGCCGTTAAGCGATTATGATGCGAACCTAATGTGGAAAATGGAAAAGTTTCGCGGAAAAACTATTTTGTAGCATCAATTTTGTATTATATTGTGATTTTATGGTAACTGCTGGTAATGTCAGTTTTATATAGCTAAATGTCATTTTAATCTGGATAATGGTAGCCCATTTTATACCATATAACCATAACGATAAAATTTTAAAACTTTCGCTTTTAAAGCGATTATATCAAATACCCTATCTATACAGGCAGTCATTAGCATAAATTAATTCGTATTTTTTACATCAGCATATCAGTATTTTAATCAATTCTATCTATGAGTCAGTATCTTTAGACATATTCGAAGCAACACAACATACCTTTCTTTTGATCGATTGTCTGCGGCGGCGGCGTGACCGGCGACTGGACGCGCGATTGCAGGGACGCCAATAGTTTCCGTTTGTGATTACAGAGCTTGGTGAACTCCAAGCCGGCCGCCACCTGGTACGGCTTGCTCACCACCTGAGTAAAAACAAAATATAAATTAATTAAAATCAAATCACGTAAACCGCATGTGGCAGGGTAGGTAGAGGAAGCCTAGTGTTAAGACACTCCCACTTGCCACTTTCCACCGAATTCTGGACGCATGGCATTGCGTGCTCTCTGTACGCCATTCGACAGAAATTAACGCCACGCTTTGCCGCGAAACCAGAGCGAAAAAAAGAAATACAAATATTAAATATTTTATATCGCACTATATAAATATACTCTATAAATGAATAAAAATCTTGATTATCACTCATCTATGATAATTTTATTTTTCCCCAACTTTCCACCAAATTCCCTTTTCCCCAAATTCGTCGTGATAAAGAATATTTTTCTTCTATTAACATAACAACTTTTCTTTCTGTAGTGTCAAGACACTTCGTCCTGTGTGTTCTGTCGGAATCCCAAACATTGCGTGTTAAGTGTTCCTATTTAACATCTGATGATGATAATAACGCGGTGATTAGTTTTACCATAGCAGGAAAACGAATATACCTAATTAAAAAAAATAGTAATCAACCCGAGTCTACAGTAGACTCTTTTAAATAACTTACAAAACATAAACATAAGTTAAAAAATAAGTTTATAATGTATACAAAAGTCGTATATTTCAGATCAAACGCATCCAATAGGTATATACGCAAAACGCAGGACACGCAGATGTGCCGTTGGAAGTGTGATTGCGTTCGTCATCCATTACGGATGGGCGCCCCCCTGTGCATGGCTGCACACACAAATTGCCACGCCATTCTCTACTGTCTAAATGTATTGTGGAAATGGCATGTCTAATACCTGTGCTGATTGTATGCCTTGTAAATTTATATTGGTGGAACGTTTATTTGGTTTAACGCGGTCATCTCAGAAACTACCGGGTGAAATTTGAAAAAATCTCAAAGTCCAATTATGACGGTAGTCTATATTATATCAATGTAACCCACAGTACTCTTTTGGGTACCTAAAGTATGTTATGCGCATACACACCTCACAGTCACTTACTTTTTAATTCGATCATGAGGCGAAGGTGCAGTTAAGTACTTTAAAAAAAGTTAATCTTCTATCGGATAATAACAATTATTACAAACTCATAAAAATATAATACGCAAAATCGCTATCAATCAATAATGCCTCTAGAAAAAAAAAACAAAACCCCTCATTAAAT